>GL502475.1:365205-376759 GCA_000149185.1 Mayetiola destructor
TCAATACTACATATTTATTATTTCGTTTTATTTTATTCTCTCTCTCTCTCTCTCTCTCTCTCTCTCTCTCTCTCTCTCTCTGTCTCTGTCTCTCGCCAGTACTCGATCACGAAACGATTTGGCACAGTAGCCGGTTGAAGCGTTTATAAAATGCATAACATGTAATTTTTCAAATCCTTTGCAATCCAAATACATCTGATTTGTGTATACAGAATAGGCGACAAATTTTCGAATCGCGCGCACAAAATAATGAATAATGACACATTTTATCGATTGTTGTTGGTATCATTCAATGAAAAATTGATGTTTCATATTGGATAATATGAGTCAATTTCACATGACCATCATTTAATCAATCCACGTAATCGCGTAAAATGTGAGAAAAATTCATCGATTTGTGTACTGTGTGAGTGTCGCCAATTTCAATTTAAATATTAATTTTTCACGGATATGCAATATGCACGCAAATCGATCGATCGATCGACGGACCGCCTGGGACCGATCAACAAATAGAAAACAAATGCCTGAATGGCAAAAAGAGAGTTAAATATTAAATGACATTATAACAGATAAACATTTAATAATAATATTTCATAACAGGATCATTTGAATGAAATGTGATCTCATTTCATAATATACACATATAAATTTTTCTTTTCGTTTGCGTTTGCATGCAATTAAAACTTGTTTTCTTTTATCAGAGAGTTTATTTCAATTTATTTTTTAATCAGTTGTGGCTGTTCGATAAGGTTTTCAAAATTAATTAATTATTATTATTATTGTTATTGATTTTTTCACCAAACTTCACATTTATGTGTTGGATTCATTTTGCTCCCTTCTGAGCATTTAAAATCGGATGCAAATTCATGCATATTACTAAGCACTCCATTAACCCGGAATTCATTTGGTGAATGCTCTCCTGTTTTGATTTTGTTGATATTAAAGCCCGTTGTAGAAACCTCGCACCACATTTGTGCCGCTGAGATCCAAAACAATTGCTGTTGATTGTATTTAAGACCGGGTAATATACGTTCGGGTCCATTTCGTTTAACCCAATTGTTGTACGCAATATAGGCTTCTTTTGCTCCACCATTATCAGCAATATTCTCACCTGACCGGTCAAAAAAAATTCATTCATCAAGTGATTTAACTGAATGTGTAGATATAAAGTTTAATCTACCTTGAGTGTTGATTCCATTTAAACTGAGATTCGTTTTAAGATCCGTGTAATTTCCATACTGTTCAATAATACATTTAGCTTTTTCCAAAAATTGTTCTTTTGTTTTGGGATCCCACCATTCATTTAAATTTCCGTTTGCATCAAATTGACGACCTCTATCGTCAAATCCATGAGTTATCTCGTGACCAATCACCTGTCCGATGGCCGCATAATTCATATAACGTGGTCGATCAGCCGAAAAAAAACGTTCTTGAAATATTGCGGCCGGAAATTCTGAAATGTCAAACAAAGACAATTAAAGTTGAGACTATTTTTCTTCTTTTTTTTTTTGATATTAATACAAGAGCCAGCCAACTTTTGATAACTCACTAATACTATTCTCGATGCTACTATAAAAAGCACCAACGGTTGTTGGTATTGAATGGGTCAACCAATCAGTTTTATTGACTGGTTCTCGTAACCGATTAAAGCTGAAATCCTTTTGAAATACATTCAATCTCAATGTATTCAAAAGTATGTTATCCGGTTCCATTTCTAAATTTTCAAAAAATTCTTCGAGTTTTTCATTATCAGCCAATTCATTTGGATAACCGATATGAGTGGTTAAAAGTTTGGCTTTTTCAATGGCTTTGGCTCGTGTTTCATCATCCATCCATGTGACATTGTGCAAAATGTTGATGAATTCGTTACGAATGTCATCGACCATTTCGATGGCTGTTTTCCTTGAGGATTCAGAAAAATATTTGCGAACGTACAAAGCTGCAACCGAAATTTCTAAACTGTAAAGAGTATTTATGTAAATAAGTTATTTACTTAATTCATATTTGCATTTATAACTCAATATTTAAGACCAACATACCTGCTAGTTGTAAATGTAATGCACTCTTTCCAACGTTCCTCTTTACTTTCGAAACCATAAACATCTTTGTAAAACTTTAATTTAAGATCGCGTAATTGTTCATTTTGTGTGCCGGACGTTGCAAGAACAACACGCCAAAGGAAATAATTAGCAATGGCCCGTTTAGATGTTGAACGCAACACATCGCCTAATTTGGAATAAAATGAAGGCACATAATTGATCACCACTTCGTTTTCATCGACGTCCAAGCCACGAGGAAACATTGCTTTGAAGAAATCCAACCAATTTAAATATGGATAAGATTTCTGTAGCCCACCAATTGTTGTTGGATTGTAAAGGGCTGTTGCATTTCGTCGTTCTTCGTTCGGTAGCGAAATCTGAAAAAACACAATTGAAACTGTTTTGAACTTTCAATGTAAATTATAACCAAGCAATTTAAACATTACATTGGCCAATTTTATTTCAAATTCCAAAGATTCCTTTAGCTCTTGTTCAGCTTTTTTCCTGTCGGCACCAAGAATAACAGCATTTTCAACCATGAACGTATGATATGATTTCACGAACTTCTCGTCCAACCCCCCAATCAAAAATTCTCTTTCCAGTCCAAGATTCGTTTGTTCTATCTAAAAATGGGCATAATGTATATATTGGCTTTCGTACTTGTTTGATTCCATTATCATTATAATTATAATAAATACACTGTCAAGCTAAACTCTCTAAACTTACAACCAGCACTCGCTTAGAAGAATTCTTCAAATCGGTAGAAACACCAAATGAAAACACGATTGATGTATCTAAACCGAAAATGCGAAACTTTTTCAACATTTCAATCCAATCGAAATTCTCTTCAGACCACAAATCTCCTTTAACAACTGGCCATCCACCGTGAGCCTCCAATAAATCAGCCAACGGTTTATGGCCACGTTCTTCGTTAATTGCCTGATTCAAGCATGCTTGATTGAAATTTTTGGCCAATCTAAATGGTTTTGATTCGTTTGGAAGTGTTGGCTCATTGATAATGGTTTTCAATTGCTCTTGTACTATATCACGGACAATCGAAAATGAATCGACATTTATTTTGTCAGACGGTATTGGTGTATTTTTAATATAAGATCCGCATGCAAATTCATAGAAATTATCACATGGATTGATGGTTTCATCCAAATTATCCATCATTTTGGATGCAGCTTGGACACAACCAGGTGTTTGACATGTTGGTGTATCTTGATTTTCAACTTGACGCGAAATTTTGGCGTAAACCGTTTGCACTGCAGGTGAATCAATGGGTGAGGTTTTTGTAGTAGCTGCCAAAAGCACTAACAACAGCAATAAAATGTTTTGTCTCCAACACGATATTTTACGGCAACCAAAAATGAAGTCGTTCAACAGCCACATTTTGATTCTATGAAACAGTTCATCAATATTTATTCGTATATTTTTTCAATAAGAACTCGTTATCACTGCAACAAATTTAAAGAAAAATTATTTAAAACCGCGTGAACGAATGTTTTTTGAAGCAATTAATTGAACACAAAAAATAAAACTAAACTTGATGGTAATAATCACTTTCTAATAAATGAGAACCACGATTTATTCAATAACAACACTCACCGATTCACAATTTTTTTCTTTAAAATATGTTCACTAATATCAAGTCTTTGAACGTGACCATCAACATCAAAATGATCACCAAAAACCTATTATATTACGTCTTATATATGTATCATGATTGAATTCCATTATAAGTTTTGTTTTCAGACGAATCATTCCCACCTTTGGTTAACATCGGTGATGCGATAGAAAACTTGTTTTCATGTTTTGATACATTCAAACAGTGTGAATCTATTTTTATTTCTTTAATCTTTTTTTTTTGATTCTGAAATTTGATATGAATGTGATGGGCTGTTTTTGTTCACCAAACTTGACACTTATGCGATGGATTCATTTTGGCCCCTTCTGGGCAATCAAAGTCAAATGCAAACTCATACATGTTACTCAGCACGCCATTGACTCGAAACTCGTTTGTTGAATGAAATCCCGTGGTAATTTTGTTGATATTGAAGCCCGTTGTAGCAACTTGGCACCACACTTGTGCCGCTGAGATCCAAAATAATTGCTGTTGATTGTATTTAAGATCGGGTAATATATCTTCGGGTCCATTTCGTTTAACCCAATTGTTGTACGCAATATAGGCTTCTTTTGCTCCACCATTATCAGCAATATTCTCACCTGACCGGTCAAAAAAAAAATTCATTCATCAAGTGATTTAAGTAAATGCGTAGATATGAACTTGAATCTACCTTGAGTGTTGATTCCATTTAAACTGAGATTCGTTTTAAGATCCGTGTAATTTCCATACTGTTCAATAATACATTTGGCTTTTTCCAAAAATTGTTCTCTTGTTTTGGAATCCCACCATTCATTTAAATTTCCGTTTGCATCAAATTGACGACCTCTATCGTCAAAACCATGGGTTATCTCGTGGCCAATCACTTGACCGATGGCCGCATAATTCATATAACGTGGTCGATCAGCCGAAAAGAAACGATCTTGAAATATTGCAGCCGGAAATTCTGAAATGTGAAACAAAGACAATTAAAGTTGAGACTATTTTTCATTACAAATAACTTACTGATACTATTCTCTAAACTGGAATAAGAAGCTCCAACGGTTGTTGGCATTGAATGCGTTAACCAATCAGTTTTATTGACTGGTTCTCGTAGCCGATTAAAGCTGAAATCCTTTTGAAATACATTCAATCTTAATGTATTTAAAAGAATGTTATCCGCTTCGATTTCTAAATTTTTATAAAATTCTTCCAGTTTTTCATTATCAGCCAATTCATTTGGATAACCGATATGAGTGGTTAAAAGTTTGGCTTTTTCAATGGCTTTTGCCCGTGTTTCATCATCCATCCATGTGACATTGTGCAAAATGTTGATGAATTCGTTTTGAATGTCATCGACCATTTCGATGGCTGTTTTCTTTGAGGATTCAGTAAAATATTTGCGAACGTACAAAGCTCCAACCGAAATTCCTAAACTACAAAATAGTTTATAATTGAATGAGATCAGATGTTATTATTTAATGTACAATTGCATTTCTGTGCCTTATATACCTTTCAGCTGTAAATGTAATGCACTCTTTCCAACGTTCCTCTTTACTTTCTAAACCATAAACATCTTTGTAAAACTTCAGTTTAAGATCGCGTAATTGTTCATTTTGTGTGCCGGATGTTGCAAGAACAATGCGCCAAAGGAGGTAATTGGCCATTACACGTTTAGATGTTGAACGCAACACTTCACCCAATTTTTCGAAAAATGTCGGTACTGAATTGATCACCACTTCGTTTTCATCGACGTTTAAACCATGCGGTAACATTGCGTTGAAGAAATCCAACCAATTTAAATACGGATAATATTCCTGTAGCCCACCAATTGTGGTTGGATTGTAAAGGGCTGTTGCATTTCGTCGTTCTTCATTTGGTAACGAAATCTGAAAACAAATTTAAAATGTTTTCATCGAAAATTAAATCAAACGTCATTAGCACAACAACGCAAACCTACGTTAGCCAATTTTATTTCAAATTCCAAAGATTCTTCCAGTTCCTGTTCAGCTTTTTCCCTGTCGGCACCAAAAATAACAGCATTTTCAACCATAAACGTATGATATGATTTAACAAACTTCTCATCAAGTCCTTCAATCAAAAATTCTCTTTCCAGCCCGAGATCGGTTTGATCAATCTAAAAAAATTGGTAGTGATTGTTTAATTTGGCAATTGTATCCTTTCAAAAAAAAACTCACAGCCAATCCCCGCTTAGAAGAGTTCTTCAAATCGGTAGACACACCAAATGCAAAAATCATTGACGTATCTAAACCAACAATGCGGAATTTTTTCAACATTTCAATCCAATTGAAATTCTCTTCAGGCCATAAATCTCCTTTAACAACTGGCCATCCACCGTGAGCCTCCAATAAATCAACCAACGGTTTATGGCCACGTTCTTCGTTAATTGCTTGATTCAAGCACGCTTGATTGAAATATTTTGCCAATCGGAATGGTTTCGATTCGTTTGGAAGTGGTGGTTCATTGATAATAGTTTTCAATTGCTCTTGAACAATCTCGCGAACAATGGAAAATGAATCGACATTTATTTGGTCAGATGGAATTGGTGTATTTTTTATAAAAGATCCACATGCGAATTCATAGAAATTATCACATGGATTGACGGATTCATCTAAATTTTCCATCACTTTGGATGCTGCTTGAACGCAACCAGGTGTCTGACATATTGATGTATCATGCTTTTTAATTTCAATAGGTGATTCAGTGTAAATAGTAGAGTCGACAGTTGAAGCTTTTCTTGTAGTTGCTAAAAGCACGAGCAAAAGCGATGAAGCAAACGATTTGCAAAGTGATAATTTGCTGGAACAAAAAATGAAGTCTTGAACGTTGAATTTGCGATAAATTTATAAATAAATAAATATATAAATAACGATTTTATAACCTAATGCTCCACATCAAGCAAAATATTATCTTGATGAGATCATCAAATCACTGAATAAACTGAACTGTTTCCTTCATTCTCTTGGTTCTCCTTTTTCACTCAGTCCATTTGGACACGTTTTGATTTGTCTTTTTTTCTTTAGCGGAACCTGATTTTAATTTCAACTCTATTTTGATCAATATATATACACTTTTTTTTAAGTCTCACTCACCCAACCATTCTGTCTATTTTGTTTGAATGGCGTGACATTTTGATCTGACCTTGAGATCAACGCAGCTATTTTTGTAAGAATAAAACGCTCGACCAGGCGTCTGCAATGACTATCAATTGAAAACGTTAACTTCAGTAATTATTTATCCACGTACGAAATTATTTGTACAATTATCATGCAAGGGATTTGACAGGATTGGAGCCTTTTCCACTGTTTTTCAGTTGAAACACATCAAATAGATTCCGCTGACGTTGCAATAATAGGCAAAAGATCGTATCACATCTTAAACAGATAACAATATCCGTTAATTAATAGCCATGTGCACTGTGCACTGTGCAATTAATTTTGCTGAATAATAAAAATAACGTAAAAATCTGGCTTGTGAATTGTTTCACCACTTTTAATCACTTTTTAATTCCTGAAAACCAAGAATGATTAACAAAACGACACAGACGATCAACTTTACAAAACAAGATCAAAGAATAACCAATTCGAGACGTCTTCAAAGGTATCGGTCAGCATGCAAACTGTTGTTTGGAGTCTGCAAAACGATTGCCAAAAGACTTACATTCTACAGCTTATATTTATATCCAGATCGCATCCGAAGACAAGTTCTGTTGTTCGTTGATTTTGCCAATAAAATCCCTACCTATGCTTACTAAATGTGATATTTGATATTTTTTTTATTTTTTTTGTGCACAAATGCATGTCATCAAAACTCGTTTTTATTTATTTACATTTTTGTTGTTGTTGATAAATTTTTAAGAATCTGTTCGTTATTTATTTCGACTGAAAGGGGGCAATCGGATTTTTAGTAATGTCCCCTTCCGTTCGGTTTCAAATAAATTTAAATTTGTATAAACAATTTCACCAAACTTTGCATTTGTTTTCTGGATTCATAGGGGCTCCAAGTGGACACATAAAATCGTTAGCAAATTCAGGCATGTTACTGAGAACACCATTCACTCGAAATTCATTTGGTGAATCCATCCTGCAAAATTAATTTTCTATTAAAAACGCACAAAAAAAAAAATGGATTATTATATTTTTTTTTGCCTACCCTGTTTTGATTTTGTTTTTTATGAATTTATCTGTAGAAACGGAGCACCACACTTGGGCAGATGAAATCCAAAACAATTGTTGTTGATTGTACTTTAAGCCAGGTAATTTCTCCTCCGGTTTGTTATGTTTTAACCAATTATTGTACGCATTATAAGCTAATCTTGTGCCGCCATTATCAGCAATATCCTCATCTGATGAGTGATGAGTCAAAAAATCGAAATTTATTCGTAAAATGTTGGAATTCAAAATCGAAAAAAATACTTTCAACAAAACTCCTACCTTGAGTGCTTTTTCCATTCAACATGAGCATTGTTTGACGTTCAGTGTAGCTGTCATATTGTCCGACGAAGCATTGGGCTCTTTCTGAAAATTGCTGTTTTGCCTTCGGAAGCCACCATCCATGAATATCTCCATTAGCATCATATTGACCCCCTTTTCTATCAAAACCATGAGTTATTTCATGGCCAACAATTTGCCCAATGGCCCCATAATTCATATATTTTGGTCGATCAGCATCGAAAAAGCGATCTTGTAATATTGCGGCTGGAACAACTGGAATCAGAAGCAAACACATTTTTAAAATTAAAATCTCTAGAAAAGAATGAAACATTTTGTTAAACCACTGAAAGATACATACCAATGCTATTATCACGACTTTTATAATAAACATTGACCAATATTGGTTTTGAATGAGTCACCCAATCAGTCTTATTAACCGGTTTACGTAATTGACTGAATGAATAATCTGTTGTATATTTTTTCAATCGCATGGTGTTTGAAAGCAAATTATCCGGTTCAATTTCTAAATCTGCATACAATTCTTCAAGTTTATCATCTTGAATTAATTCGTTTGGATAAGCGACGTGTGCCGTTAATAATTTTGCTTTTTGAATAGCTGCTGCACGTGTGCCTTCATCCATCCATTCGGTATGTTGCAAAGTATTAAAGAATTCATTTTGAATGTCGCTAACCATTGAGACGGCTGCTTCCTTCGATTCTTCGGGGAAAAATTTCCGAACGTATAAATTACCAACGGCAATTGGCAAGCTATTTTTATAGATAAAAATCAATTAATTTCCCAATAAGATTTACAAATGCAAAAATATTTTTGTCATTTAATTACCTCATAGCTGTGAATGTAATGCACTCTTTCCATCGTTCCTCTTTTTCTGCCAATCCATAGACATTTTTGAAAAATTGAAATTTGAGTTCACGAAGCTGTTCAGTTTGAGTGCCCGATGACATGGCAACAATGCGCCATAGCATATAGTTGGCAATAGTTCGTTTTGGTGTTGAAGCCAAAACTTGACCCAATTTTTCGAAAAATTTCGGAGCTGAATCGGTCACCAATTCATTTTCGTTGACATTCAAACCATTTGGCACCATTGCCATAAAGAAATCCAACCAATTCAAAAATGGATACAATTGTTGCAGCTCACTGATTTTTGTTGGTTTGTAAATGCCCGATGCGCTACGGGTCTCCGATAACGAGATCTACAATGGAATATAATTTCACGAATATTATTTTTTTTTTTTTTTTGATATTGCAGTAATGGAAACTGAACTGAAACTTGAGCTTACCTCGGCTAATTTTGTTTCGAATTCAAGTGCTTCCCGAAGTTCTTGTTCGGCTCTTTCATTATTTGCACCGAAAATGACCGCATTGTCAACCATATATTTATGATACGCTTGAACTTCTTTCGCAGCAAATCCTTTGGTTAAAAATTGACTTTCCAATTCAAGAGTGGTTCGATCAATCTGAAAATCGAAATGTTATGTCACAAAACTACTTTATTCAAAAACAAAAGAAAGAAAGAAAGGAAGAAAAAAACACACTCACATCCATTATCCGTTTCGTCGAATCAAATTTATCAGTTTGCACACTGAACGAAAATATGACATTTGGTGACAAACCAAACATACGGAATTTTTTCAACGCTTCAACCCAATCAAAATCAGCTTCATTCCAGGAATCTCCTTTAACAACTGGCCATCCACCAAATGCCTCTAAAATATCAGCCAATGGTTGATTACCACGTCCCTCAGCAACTGACTGATCCAAACAAGCTTGATAAAAGTTTTTTGCCAATTTGTTTGCTTTCGGTTCGTTTGGCATTGCTGGTTCATCGAAAATGCTTTTTAATTGATTTTGTAGCATATCACGGACAATACTGAATGAATCAACTGTTTGTTTATCGGCTGGAAGTGGTGTATTTTTCAAGAATTTACCACATGCAAATTCGTAGAAATTATCGCATGGATCAATTGTTTCGTCAAAACTATCCATAACTTGCATAGCGGCCCGAATACAACCAGGTGTATTACATATCGAGGAATCGTCATTCTGTGCATTTGGTTCACTGTTCTGGGCATTTGATTCGCCGTTTTGTGCATTTGGTTCGTTGTTCTGTTCATTTGATTCGCCGTTTCGTGGTTTTAATTCGCTGTTCTGTGGATATGGTTTGCTGTTCTGTGCATTTGGTTCGTTGTTCTGTGAATATGGTTTGCTGTTTTGGGCATTTGTTTCGTTGTTTTGTGGATATGTTTCGCTGTTCTGTGCATTTGATTCGCCGTTTCGTGGTTTTAGTCCGTTGTTCTGTGGATATGGTTTACTGTTCTGGGCATTTGGTTCGTTGTTCTGTGGATATGGTTCGTTGTTCTGTGGATATGGTTCGTTGTTCTGTGGATATGTTCTGCTGTTCTGGGAATATGGTTTGCTGTTCTGGGCATTTGGTCCGTTGTTCTGTGGATATGTTCTGCTGTTCTGGGCATTTGGTCCGTTGTTCTGTGGATATGTTCTGCTGTTCTGGGCATTTGGTTTGTTGTTTTGTGGATATGGTCTGCTGTTCTGTGCATCTGTGTTTGGAATTTCATCCAACCCTATGCGAGGTTTATTATAAGTATATCCTTCCAACTCAGGCTCCGAATCAGTGCTCGTTCGCGTATCGCGGGAACGAGAAGTTCGCAAAGCTTCAGTTTTTGCAATAGCTAACACCAACAAAGTAAATAGAATTATCTCCAAAATCGTTCGACGTCCCAAACATGTGGACGATTTCCTGCGAAATTAAGAAAGAACAAAAAAAAAAACAAAACCAATAAATTTCATTGAATAGCCTGCTACCTGATCAATAAATAAATGTCAATATCTATTGTAAATAAAAGCAATTATGCAAATTAAATCCAGCGATTTCAACATTCGTTCGTGGATTCAAATAATCGCTTCATTTCATTTTCATTTCGACTGTTGACATGCGTCGTCATATTATGATCGTATCATAAATAATATATCATCCAATCAAAATATTCACAAACTTATACATATAGTCACACTGACTAACATATTAACATTATTTACGCATTTGTATCTATCGAATTAATAAATAATATTTTAAGTGGTTTAATGGCGAACATAGCACATCACGTTTGTCTCGTACAATGAACCGAAAACAAACAAATTTTCCATATTTACGCATTACGCATCGCATACACCTGTAAACTTTGTAACCTATACAAAGGTCATATTCATCCGGAACAGATGATTTTGTTTATAAACACGACGCAAACACATTTTGGATTATTTTTAAGATTTTCAATTTCGATATCGTCTTGATATAATTAGCATAACATATCTGAATAATTTATTCTTTGATTCTACGAAACCTTGTTGTTTGTTTCTTCCCGTATGTTATTTTGGGATTGAGCTACATTGCCATCAAAAACAAATAATCAAACGG
>GL502475.1:378258-403821 GCA_000149185.1 Mayetiola destructor
AATAATATTGAATTGCCACGCCATGGATTGGTAGGTGTAATGAATTATAATAGGTCGTGTTGATTAAATTACTTACTTAACATTCCTCGTTTCTTTGGTCCGTTCACAAGCCATCTTATGTATGTGGCCTTGAATTTGTCGTAATTTTACTTTTTCAAAATGCAAGCACAAAAAATTATTATCTACAAAAACAATTAGTAAGAAATATCCACATCAATTTAAATTAATTATCTTCAAAATGATTCTAGGAATATGTTTAAAGAGAACGAGCACAGATCTGTAACGAAATGGAATCTGATCGCAAACAGAATGAATTTTGAATGAAATTTCAAATTAATTTGCACAAATAACGTATTTTTTAATTCAAGTTAACATGCACTGAACTTTGCTTCAAATCGAAATGAAATACACTCGAGATGCAAATGGATGCCTTTTGGATGGGCACAATACTCAATGGGATTATTCGTTTAAATAAAACTCACAGTGTCTAAATTTTGTGTGTTTAGTGTTTAGCTATCGGAATCGATAGGCAATTTGGTACGACTTTAATGGTTACCATCACCTGCTCAACTGACTTTCTTCTTTGGATGATTTTTGCTCTTCTTCGATGGTAAAATATCCCGGATCCCCAATCCCCCCACCTCATGCATGCAAAATAGAAAAACTCGTTTGTTGTTAACTTAGACATTTCCTACGAATTTATTTCTGCTCATTCATTGATAATTCATTTTTAAGCAATAAATCAAAACAAAAAAAGGTTATTCGTTTAGTTATTATTAGAAATAAATACAAAAATATAAATATAAGCCTACATTGAGTTTGTTTTCCGTTCAAATTGAGATTTGAGATTTAATTTTATATCCGTATGATTTCCATATTGTCCGATGATACTTGATTAGGCCTATTCCAAAAATTGTTTTTTTTTCTTTCCCATTGTCATCAATATCAAATTCGCTAACGTAACTATGGAAGTCGTGAATTATTTCATGGCCCAAGTAATATTCCAGCCGTCAGTAATTCAATGAAAAGGAAATCGAAAAATGAATTTTTTTTCGAACAAATAATAATAATTTATGAGTTATATAAGCCATTTTCATAACATTCATATACATATTGTTCATTGGTTTTTGTAAATTATTGTTGATTCGTCGAATAGCCGATGTCGGTCGCTATTGGCCAGTCTTTTTAATAGCTTTTGTCCGAATTTTGTCGTCCAACCATCGGTGATGTTGTGTAAAATATAGATAAATTATTGACGAATGTTATCGAACATTTCGGAGGCCAAGTTTATCTTGATTTGTGAGAGAAATATTTGCAAACGTACAAATATTCAACAGCTTTTGATAGCCTCTTGAGAGAATGAAATTCGATCCATTACGATGCGATGATATTTACTCATATATGTATGTGTGAGAGCTGAAGCCGATCATATCTCCATGTAGTTTCCGAAAAACAATATTCTCAGCGTTTCTCTTCCAATGGAGCAATTTTTACCGCTTCTCTGTGATACACTCAATTGAAACCAGAGAGATGAATTCAACTGACGTAGCAGCAAAAAGCATGGGGCCGAATTATATCTTAAACAGAAAGCAATATCCGTTTATTATTAGCCATGTGCACCGATGTGCACTTGATAATGTCAAATCTGGCTTCTGAATTTTTACACCACTTTTCATCACTTTTTGTGATAAGTGAAAACCAAGAATGATATAACTTTGCAAAATAAGATCGAAGAATAACCAATTCGAGACGTCTTTTAATTGGACGGTCAGCATGCAAACTTTAGTTTGGTGACTGCAAAACGATTGCCAAAAGACTTACATTCTAAAGCTTAAATTTATATCCAGATCGCATCTGAAAACGAATTCTTTTGTTCGTTGATTTTGTCAATAAAAAAAGGTAGGGAACCTTTGCTTACTAAAGATGATATTTGATATTTTTGTGTGTGCAATAATGCATGCCATAAAAACACGTTTTTATTTATTTACATTTTTTTTTGATAAAATTTATTGAACTTATTCGTTACATTACTTTTCTGAACTGTTTCGATTTTTAAATAAAACAAATTCACCAAACTTTGCATTTGTTTTCTGGATTCATAGGGGCTCCAAGTGGACACATAAAATCGTTTGCAAATTCAAACATATTGCTAACGACACCATTGACTCGGAACTCGTTCGGTGAATGCACCCTGCAACAGAAATTTATTCATTATTTCTTTTAAAATACAAAAAAAAACAAATGAATTATTATTATTTATTTATTTTTTTTGGCCTACCCTGTCTTGATTTGTTTCTTAATAAAATCATCTGTAGAAACGGCGCACCAAATTTGGGCCGATGAAATCCAAAACAATTGTTGTTGATTGTACTTTACGCCAGGTAATTTTTTCTCCGGGTCGTTGTGTTTCAACCAATTGTTGTATGCATAATAAGCTTCTAGTGTGCCACCATTGTCAGCAATATTCTCACCTGATAAATGATCAATCGGAATTTATTCGTAAGATGTTGGAATTCAAAACGAAGAAAAAGCAAAATATCAACAAAACAAACTCTACCTTGAGTGCTTTTTCCATTCAACATGAGCATTGTTTGACGATCAGTATAATTTCCATACTGTTCGATCATGCATTGGGCTTTTGCTAAAAATTGTTTTTTCGTATTCGGTTCCCACCAGTCATGGAAATTTCCGCTTGCATCAAATTGACGACCCTTGTTATCAAATCCATGAGTTATTTCATGGCCAATCACTTGGCCAATGGCTGGGTAATTCATATAACGTGGTCGATCAGCGTCGAAGAAACGTTCTTGTAATATTGCGGCTGGGACAACTGAAATCACAAGCACAAACACATTTTAACATTAAAATCTATAGATAGAAGCAAGAAAAAAAACGAAACATTTTGTTAAACCACTGAAAGATACATACGAATACTATTCTCGCGCGCAGTATAATAAGCATTTACCAATGCTGATTTTGCATGAGTCACCCAATCGGTTCGATCAATCGGTTCATGTAATTTGCCGTATGAATAATCGGTTGTATGTTTTTTCAATTGCAATGTATTATTCAGCAAATTATCGGGTACAATTTCAAGACCTTTATACAATTCTTCAAGTTTATCATCTTGAATTAATTCTTCGGGATAAGCGATGTGAGTCGCTAATGCTTCGGCCTTTTTAATGGCTTCGGAGCGTGTGCCCTCATCCATCCATTCGCTAGTCCGCAAAATCATAAGGAATTCTTCTTGAATGTCCGTTACCATTGAGATAGCTACTTCTTTTGATTTTTTTGGGAAATATTTCCGAACGTATAAGCTACCAACGGCAATTGGCATACTATTTCATGGATAAAAATCAATTAATTTCCCAAAAAAAAAATTGACAAATACAAAAAAATATTTTTGTCATTTAATTACCTCATAGCTGTGAATGTAATGCACTCTTTCCATCGTTCCTCTCTTACCGCCAATCCATAAACATCTTTGTAAAATTGAAATTTGAGTTGACGAAGCTGTTCACTTTGAGTGCCGGATGTCATGCCAACAATGCGCCATAGCATATAGTTGGCTATAGTTCGTTTTGGTGTTGAAGCCAAAAGTTGACCCAATTTTCCATAAAATTCTGGAGCTGAATTGGTTACCAATTGATTTTCATCGACGTTCGTACCATTTGGCAACATTGCCATAATGAATTCCAACCAGTTCATAAATGGATAAGATTTTTGTAGGTCTTTGATTGTTGTCGGTTTGTATATGGCCGAAGCGCTTTTCTTTTTTGAAATCTGGAATTGAATACAAGTTTCGCAAATATTGAGTTTTTTTGCCGGGTAATGCAGTAAATGGAAACTGAACTGAAACTTGAGCTTACCTCGGCTAATTTTCTTTCAAATTCAAGTGATTCCCTGAGTTCTTGTTCGGCTCTTCCTCTATCTGCACCAACAATGACCGCATTGTCAACCATATATTTGTAATACGCTTGAACTTCCTTCCCCTGAAATCCTTTCGCCAAATATTCACTTTCCAATTCAAGAGTGGTTCGATCAATCTAATAATGAAAATTTTCGTTTTTTTTAACATTATTCAGAAAGTGAAGAAAGAAAAAAAAAAAAAAATAACTCACATCTATTACACGTTTCATTGAGTCTATTTTGTCAGTTTGCACATTGAGTGTAAATAGGATCGCATGCGACAAACCCACCATACGGAATTTTTTCAGCGTTTCAAACCAATCAAAATCAGTTTCATTCCAGGAATCTCCTTTAACAACTGGCCATCCACCAAAGTCCTCTAAAAGATCAGTCATTGCTTTGTTACCATTTCCCTCAATAATTGACTCGTTTAAACAAGAGTTATAAAAGTCTTTCGCAGCTTTGTATGCTTTCGGGTCGTTTGGCATCACTGGTACATCGAAAATGGTTTTTAATTGATCTTGAACCAAATCACGAACCATACTGAATGAATCAACTGTCTCTTTATCGGGTGGAAGTGGTGTATTTTTCACGAATTTACCACATGCAAAATCGTAAAAATTATCGCATGGATTGATTGATTCGTCAATACTATCCAAAACTTGGTTAGCGGCCTTAATACAACCAGCTGTGTGACATATTCCGTCATCCACTTCATATTGTTCATTGTTCTGTGGATATTGTTCATTGTCCTGTGGATATTGTTCATTGTCCTGGGGATATTGTTCATTGTCCTGGGGATATTGTTCATTGTCCTGTGGGTATTGTTCGTAGTACTGGGGATATTGTTCATTGTCCTGTGGCAATGGTTCAATGTCCTGTGGCAATGGTTCAATGTCCTGTGGCAATGGTTCATTGTCCTGTGGATATTGTTCATTGTCCTGTGGATATTGTTCGTAGTACTGGGGATATTGTTCATTGTCCTGTGGCAATGGTTCAATGTCCTGTGGCAATGGTTCAATTTCCTGTGGCAATGGTTCATTGATTTGTGGCTCTGGTTCATTGTTCTGTGGCAATCGTTCAATTTCCTGTGGCAGTGGTTCATTGATTTGTGGCTCTGGTTCATTGTTCTGTGGCAATGGTTCAATTTCCTGTGGATATGGTTCATTGATTTGTGGATATGGTTCGTTGTTCTGTGGCAATGGTTCAATGTCCCGTGGCAATGGTTCAATGTCCTGTGGCAATGGTTCATTGATTTGTGGCAATGGTTCATTGTTCGGTGGCAATGGTTCATAGATTTGTGGCAATGGTTCATTGATTTGTGGCAATGGTTCATAGATTTGTGGCAATGGTTCATTGATTGGTGGCAATGGTTCTATGATTTGTGGCAATGGTTCCTTTTTCGGTGGCAATGGTTCCTTTTTCTGTGGCAATAGGTCCTTTTTCGGTGGCAATGTTACCTTTCTCTGTGGCTCTGGTACCTTTCTCTGTGGCAATGGTTCCTTTTTCGGTGGCAATGGTACCTTTCTTTGTGGCTCTGGTACCTTTCTCTGTGGCTCTGGTACCTTTCTCTGTGGCAATGGTACGTTTCTCTGTGGCTCTGGTACCTTTTTCTGTGGCAATGGTTCCTTTTTCGGTGGCTCTGGTACCTTTCTCTGTGGCTCTGGTTCCTTTTTCGGTGGCAATGGTTCCTTTTTCTGTGGCAATGGTTCCTTTTTCTGTGGCAATGGTTTGTTGTACTGTACATCCAGACGCTTGAGTCCTTCACGAGGTTTATCATAATGGTATCCTTCCAACTCAGACTCCGAATCAGTGGGGCTAACGGGAGTACGAGTAATACGCAAAGCTTCCGTTTTTACAATCGCTACCACCAACAAAGTAAATAGAATTTTTCCCAAAATCGTTCGTCGTCCCGAACATGATGACGTTTTCCTGCGGATTTAACGGAAAAAAAACAAGCAAAATCAAAATATTTTATTTTTAAAGGTCAACCGGTTAGGAGTTTTCTATAACCGAATTCTTTGCTACCAAATTGACAAACGAAAACCGATTATGCAAATGAAATCCATTAATTTCATATCTTGAACGCTTCTTGAATAATAATATATGTATCATCATCATCGAACCAAATGGAAAAATAAAGCTTCAAAAATCGATTAAAATATTTACAAACTCATACAATCATGAAATCACTGGCTGAGATATTAAATGATCAAATGGCAAACATAACATCACATTAGCCGTACAATGAACCGCAAACAAACGAACACATGGTTTTCTTTATGGAATGTTGCAAATACATTTTGGATTGTTTTTAAAATTTTCAATTTTGATTACGTCTTGATATAATTAGCATAACATCTGAATTATTTTTTCTTTCATTCTACGAAAACTGGTTGTGTTTTTCTTCTTCTTCTTTTTTTTCGTGCCTTATTTTGGGATAGCAACGTTGTCATCAGAAACAAATAACCAAACGGAACAAAAAAAAAAAAAAAAATAATAATATTGAATTGCGATTCTATGGATTGGTATGTATATAATGAAATATAATAGGTCGTGTTGATTAAATTACTTACTTAACATTCTTCGGCTCTTTGTTCCGTTCACGAGCCATCTTGAGTTTGTGGCCTTGAATTTGCCGTAATTTTGTTTTTCAAAATGCACGCACAATAAATTAGTATCTACAAGAACAATCAGCAAAAAAAAATATTCACATCAATTTAAATTAATTATTATTATCATCGAAGTGATCATTTAGCGATGTGCTTAAGGAGAACATAGGCACAGAGCAATCTCTGTATCGAAATGAAATCTGATCGCAAACGGAATAAATTTTGAATGGAATTCGCACAGATAACAAGATGTCAATTCCAGTTCACATGCACAGAACTTTGCTCCAAAAACGAAATGAAATACACTTTCAAATGCAAATGGATGCCTTTTGCCATGGGCACAATACTCAAAAACAATAGAATTTTAAATAGAAAAATTCTTTAAATAAAACTCACTGGGTGTTTGAACTTTGTGTGTTTGGTTATCGAGATATCGATACTGGCAATTTTGAAACAACTTTGATGGTAACCATCACCAGCTCAACTAACATTCTTTTTATATTCTTTGATGGTAAAATATCACATCATCCCCACCATCATGCGTGCAAAATAGAAAAACACGTTTTTTGTTTACTTAGATATTTCAAACGAATTTATTTCTGCTCATTCATTGATAATTCATTTTTAAGCAATAGATCAAAAAAAAAAACAAAAGATTGATTTGTTATTCGTTCAGTCATTATTAGAAGTAATATAAGCCCTACTTTGAGTTTGTATTCCGTTGAAATTGAGATTTGAGATTTAATTTTACATCCGCGTGATTTCCATATTGTCCGATGAGATACATCATTAGGCCTATTCCAAAAAATTTGGTTTTTTTCTTCCTTGGTTTTTTGAATTCTAACATTCATCAATTTCAAATTGGCTAACGTAACTATGGAAGCCGTGAACTGTTTAATGGGCCCATAAATTGTCCAATCGCTACGTAATTGATGAATGTGGTCGATCAGTCGCAACTGGATGGATCTTGTTATATTCTGGCCGGAAGCAATTTAATGAAAAGGGAATCGAAAAATAGATCTCAAGACAATGATAATAATACAATTCATACATAAATAAATAAATTTAAAAAAAAGCTCGGCATTTCGCTAAAATGTATAAACTATTCGACGTTTGGGGATTTTTCAATAGTTTTTCACTTTGAGATTCCTTCCTCAAAAAGCCTCAATTATGTTGAATCTCAACTGCTGCACTGAAATTTGATTAATGTTCACCATTAAATTTCGTTAATTATGTTTCTCGATCAACACTTGTAATTGATTGTTATCATTGGCGCTTATTCTCCCTGCCAGAATCCACGTTGAAATTTGCTTCTTTTCCAAGTCAAAAAAAAAAAAAAAAACTTTTTTGTGTCAGAATCGCGTGAAGCGATAATCCAATAAGGTCAAATCAAAAACGGTAAAAACAAAAATCGCTGGACTGATGGTAAATTTTAGATTCTGTTTGCCTGAAAATATCAATCATTATGCCACATTTGAATAATGTTGGCAATCCGTTATCAAACCAGTCATTCGCGAATATTGACCCTCATTTGTTAATCATTATTGTATTATCAATTGATTTGAATCTGTGAAAAGATTACATGCGTGAGATGCGGCTGGATCGTGATTTTATTAATAATATTTCTCTCTTCAGAATGAAACTGAATTCATAACGGAATCGACTATTTTCGGAATTGTGTCAAAAACTTCAATACCGGTTTGTCACAAACTAATTGACAGTATGACAGCCGAAATGTCATCCATACTGTGTTGATATTCCTAAATAAGCAATCGTGTTGAAGTGCCGCCAAACATTATTATTCCAATTTAATTTTTGTAATTTCAGTAAGTCATCAATTTGTTATCACCACACATTTTTGTGCCAAAATTAGGTGGCTGGTTAAAGATCTCGAATTCTCATTGTGAAATTTGATTGTAAATAAAAAATAAAAATAATATTTTTGCAGGTTAGGTTATAATACATTGTATATCGAATCGATTTTTCCAAAGTGTTCCGTATCATCATTTAGTTTGTTGATGCCCTGAAATTCTATCAAAATGTTTGGATCACCATTAACGGGCCAAAGTGCATTCGGACAAACTGCACCACAAGTACCAACGAATCCGAACAAAGACATTGAAGTCACTGCACCACCAGAAGATACTGTTTCAGCAATGGAATTCAGTCCGATTACATTACCGCAAACTTTCTTTTGGCTGGCAGCTGGGATTCTAGCGTTCGGCTATGGGAAGTGGAACAAAGTGGTAAAACAAATCCAAAACAAATGCAAAGCATGGGCGGAGCTGTTTTAGATGTTTGTTGGGCAGATGTAAGTATTTAATTGTTCAATTCAATTTTTTTCTCGGTTTCATAATGATGATGATGTTGTTGTTGTTTTTTTTTTGACTTCATAACACAATACATAGGACGGAACAAAGGCATTCATTGCATCGTGTGACAAACAAGTGAAATGTTGGGATTTGGGTTCAAATCAATTGATGCAAGTGGCACAGCATGATGCACCAATACAAACGTGTCATTGGGTTAAAGGTTCAAATTATACATGTTTGATGACCGGTTCATGGGATAAAACGTTGAAATTTTGGGATACACGGTACCAATTCATATGCATATTCACACCAAATAATTTTTGATTATTATTATTATCATTATTATTAATGATGAAATTTGACCTTTAAATAGATCTCCATCGCCGATGATGGCCATCAATTTACCAGAACGTTGTTATTGTGCTGATGTTGATTATCCAATGGCAATCGTTGGAACGGCCGGACGTCGTTTAATCGTATACTCATTAGAAAATAAACCGACTGAATTTAAACAAACTGAAAGCCCATTAAAATTCCAACATCGAGCCATTTCCATTTTCCGTGATAAGAAAAAAGCACCGATCGGCTATGCATTGGGAAGTATCGAAGGCCGTGTTGCTATCCAATATGTAAGTAAACGAAGTAAAACGATTGTATTATTTTCATTGTACATTGTAAATTGTGCATTTGTCGATATTTACAGGTGAATCCAGTCAATCCAAAAGACAATTTTACATTCAAATGTCATCGTGTCACTCCAACAAATAGCAATATTCAAGAAATATATGCAGTGAATGACATTAAATTTCATCCAATACATGGCACATTGGCAACAGTTGGTTCCGATGGTACATTCAGTTTTTGGGACAAAGATGCTCGCACAAAACTCAAATCATCCGAAACAATGGAACAATCAATTACGAAAAGTTGTTTTAATGCACATGGACAAATATTCGCTTATGCCGTTGGTTATGATTGGTCAAAAGGTCATGAATACTATAATCCATCGAAGAAAACATGCATTTATTTGCGTCCGTGTTTTGATGAGCTCAAACCGAGGGCTTAATAGGCAAAAGATAAAAAAAAACGAATCAGCAAACTTTTTGAACATTTTGAAACCAAAACGATAATAATAAATGATTGTATTTTATGCAACAACAACAACAACAACAACAAATAAATACTTAAATACGAAATGATTCACATCAGTTTGATAATACCGAAATAGAAAAAAAAACAACAAATGAATTGAATTTTAACAAAGCGACGATAGTTGGCAGCACCAACATTTCAGCGAATCCATAGAAATGTATTATTTGCGGTGATTTGTTGCAACTTCAGACCATATTTGACAGTCATTGTGCATTGTGTGCATAGAATCTTGTATAAAATAAAATCATTTTAGTTTTTTTTTTCGCCTTTAAGAAACCGTGTAATTTGTTTAATTGTTACAAATTGACAGATTAACAAATCCATTTACCATGATCGATGGTAAAACTTTGAGAAATAATTAATGAATGGACGTGACAATTTTCGATTCAATTTTCTCTCTCTAAAGTGCACGAGTTCTAATAGGGCATCCATTGTATCCAATCTAATAAGAATATTGTACGAAATAAAAAAAAATAAATTCGGATTTTGCCATTTGGTGAGGGAAGACACACACACAAAAAGAAAAAAACACATAAAATGGCAGTCACCGAAGAAGGTATTCCAATTCGAACGATTTTTGTTCCGGAATTAACAATAAATGTAAATGAAAAAGCAAAACAAAAATTTTTTCGAGACAACCAACAGAATGCCAACTTTATTGATTTGATTTCATTAATTTAGGTCACAAATGGAATGCTTCGTAATTATTTTCGTGAATTTGGTGCAATTGAACGAGTGGTAATATCACCGGAACGGATTCATGGCAACGAACCGGTCAATGTTGCAAATCCGGTTGAATTTTTCAATCAACAACAAATCGGACAGCGAAATTATTATGCATATGTGACATATGTCACTCAGCATGGTGCAGAAACAGCATTAAGAAATCCTTTGCACACAATACAAAATCATGTAACACATGTGTTACCTGCTTTCAGTTGGAATCAAAGTCCGGTAATAATTGAAAAGATTTTTTTTTGTCAATATTGAACGAATTAAATTTTTTTTGAATGTATTCATTAATTTAGATCGATGTGCAAGAATATTTGACCAGAGTTCGAATGCCAAATGATTTGGAAAAAACCATTTATGAGGATATGCCACGATTGAATGACGATTGTTTTTTACATATATTGAAATATTTGGGAGTGTTAGAAATAATTCGAGTAACACGATCACATCAAAGCTTTCGAGCGGCTGCAATCAGTCACAAACATATTCGAATTGAAAAAGGTCGATGCGAAATGAATCGCATGACATTAATGCAACTACGTGAATTATTAAGAGAATTGCAATTTGGTGTAAACATATCGAGCCTATATATTTCATCGCAAATGTTTTCCACCCAAGCTCAACGTTATGTATGCGATCGTTTGTATTGTTATATTGGTCCGCAATTGCGTGCATTAACAATGGCCCATTTTAATTTAAGTTCGGAACATTTTGTGCGTATGCGATCGTTGCTGGTGAATTTAGAATATTTTGATGCGGATTTTAGTTCAAGTTTTGATTTTGATGCGTTTAATGTTGATTGGAATCGATTGCATACATTACGCATTCGAACAGCCGGACCAATGGATCGATTTTTGGATGAAACGGACCGTTTGCCAGCATTTCCCCGCATGACCAAATTATTATTACAGTGTAATCTGGTTGCCAGTCAAACATTATTTGAACGTGTGGTCAATTGTTGTCCAAATCTTATCGAACTCATTGTTATTCATATATCAGATATATTTACCGATTTATCGAGAATAAATCCGATTGCTATGAATCGACTGACAGATTTACAACAATTACAACGTTTGGTGTTGTCGTTAACACGACGACATTATCCACATAATTTCACGGAAACAATTTGTCAAATGACAAATTTGCAATATTTAATGATAGCGGCTGTAAAAAATCGTATTCGTGATGAACATATTATGGATGAAGTAAATCAAAATTTAATCGCTTTGGGTACTGGGCTGCCGCAACTTAAGGAGCTGCAATTGATTGGTGTTGCTGTTGCCAGTGGAAATATTTTAAGTTTAATTGAAGTGGCAATGAATTTGGAAACGATTGCCATTTTGGATTCACCACGTTTCATTTGTATGCCAAATTTAGTTCGTAGCATTGCGGATCGGCGCCGAGAATTGTACCGAAATGCTGGATTACCGACAAAACAATTGAAAATTATTGTTGACGAAAGCATATTCGATGATATTAAATTTAGTGTAAGATTTGCAATTCTAATTACGTTGAGACATTTTTACATTTAGCACTTGACAGGATTCCGTTCGTTTAATCCCTTGCTTATTATTTTTTGTTTTGGGTTTTTCTTTAAATTGTAAATATTTCAGTTGAATGGAAACGTTCCAGCGGATTTGGTTATTTTGGAACATGCAACATCTTTTGACCTGTACAAAGATTTCGTTCCGCCCGAAGCTGTTGATTCTATGAAAGTTTTACGAAATCAACTTGCCGTTGCAGCAAATGCAGCTCATCAAGATATGGCCGGGCGTCGTGATAATTTCTTTATGCGAAATGATAACCGACCATTTTTCGATAGACGACGTAATTGGATGGAACAACGTGGCAGAAACATATTTAATATGAATTTTCCACCCGATGATGAGCTACTTTTTCGAAGACAAAGACCTAACGATTTAAATATGGAGCGACATATTGAAGTGATGGGAAGAGAGTTGTTCGATGATAACTCATCCAATTCAGATTCTGGTAAAATCTAACGAACCACACAAAACTATTCTGAAAAAGAAAAAATCCACTTTTTTCGGAATCTTCCGTTGTCATATCCATTAACAATTGATGTTCTCTGTTTCAGATTGAATGCGCCATTAGAGCAGAACCATCACATCTATCATCAAATTCGGTGTCTTGACTTTCTGGCATAAAATTTACGAACGTAATGCTAGGTTATTTTAATGCAAATGATAGAAAAGAAAAAAATATAATAGAATTGTATAAATATTTCATTTTCGATAGAAAAATTGTTTTTTTTTTTCATTATTTATATATATTTTGCATATGAATAAATCATAAAGCTATACAAAAAGCACAATGCATCCATCAGGAGCAACAACATGCTCAAATTAAAAGAAAAAATTCATGCCAAAAATTACTTCCATTGGATTTTCTCATTTCGACTAAAGGTCATCAGCCGTCAATGTTTTTTTTTTTCGAATAAAAAACAGATGTGAAGAGCGCGCCAAATGTCAAAATTTATTCTGACGCAATGAAACGCAACATATTTGCGATTTGGTAATGCGTTATACCAACAATACATATGACAGGGGTACGATGAACAATGACGTACATGTCTTACATACGATTTGAGTGTATTTTGAGCGCAAAATGCATTTGAAACGTTAATAAATGCACCAATACAGAGAAAAAAGATCGTCACAAACACGGTGTACGTGTTTTTTTTTCTTCTTCTCCCATTCAATTTGATTCTCTATTGTAATGTCAATATATGTTTATTATTTATACAGAGTACTTTAAGCCTGAACATCCAGAGGCTGATAAACTTTCATTTGTTTTTGACAACAATAACGTGAATGACGAGTGAGTGAAGAGAACGAAAATTTTGTATAGAGAACCACATTCACCGTTCACACAAAGTGACAGACCGATTGTCTGTTTAAATTTCGGAATTTTTATTTTCATTTCTGTGTATTTTCTACTAATAATTGCTATAAAATATTGAATTTGATTCAAAATAAAGAAAAATATTGCCGCAAAAATGTGTAGTTTTTGGGGCAATGAAATATGAACTAAAAAAATGTTGTAATTCAAAAAAAAAATGTTATGAGCACGCACATATACACATAAAACTAGTTACTGTAATGTATTACGACAGTTAAAATTTCTTGGTTATTGGTGTGAAACGCCAAAGAAGGCGCCATCTTAGAAAAATTGGAATGTAATATTCAAAATAGAGCAAATGTTGAATTTGGATTGCAATCATATTTCAATTTAAAATTGAAAACGAGTAAACAATTGCAAAATGAATCAATTTTCTTATGATCTTAATGTGTTTGGCGGCTGAAAAATAAAAAATGATGAACATCAAAATGGACGTGATTAAAGTGTGAAGAAAAATGAATAAATTGCGTCGAAAAATGTTCATCAGTGCAAGTGAGACGAAGACAATTATTATTGTGCAGATGGTCATTGGGCAAGGTGTACAAAATCGAAAAAAAAGACCAATTCATTGTGTCGAGAAGTGTATTCAGAATAACAAAAACAGCAAAATGGGTGGTTAATTCATTTGCCCCCCGAAAAAAAACGATTATTACGTTAATTATTTTATGTTTTTTGAGTGTTTTTGCCATTCCATTCTTATTTTCCATTTGACCAAAGAAAAGAGAACGTAATATGGCATGAATGATAATTTGACAATTGACACATTTCAATATAAAATTTCAATTTTTTTTTTTTTTCAAAACGAAAAGAGAATAATTTATTGCTGACAAAAACAAAAAAAAAAATTACCAAACAGCATTCGACGTGTATTTGAGACATTTTTTACCCAGCTTTAATTATTTATTATTGATATATTGTTAGAGTTTAAGTGAGCAATCGGAAGGAATTCCGAGAATTTGAAATATTTCGATTTTTCCAAGTCGAGAAAAAGTGGGAGGTGAAAGAACGACCCCAAATCTTCTTTCACTTGTTTTTTTTCCTCTAATTGTATGAATTCCGGAATGGAATCAATATGCATTGGTTAATTTGGTCATGACACAATCACAAACGAAAAATTTCATCCAAACAGCAACTTGTAAGTGTATTTTGTGATTTCAATATTTCAACCGAAAAAGTTTTTCTAAACGAAATTAAAATTTCATTCAGTATTCCCTTTCCATTCGCTCTCACTCATTTACACACACCATGCACACAGCTCGTTGATTCACACATTCGATTTTATTGCTAAAATATTGTGTAGACTTTTTTGTTCATGGTTTCGCAAAGCAAAAAGTGTATTTGATAATAATAGTTTTCTCTTGAAATATGGATTTTAGACTGAAGTTTGAATAGAATTTATTTTGTGAGTGTGTGTGTGTGTGCAAATTATTATCACAGTTTTATAGATGAATTGCAAATTATTTGGACATTTGTGTTTTATTTTTTTCTTTCTCTTTTTTTCATTTTCATTTGCATTCACATTGTAACACGCGTTTTGCATATTGTTAAAATTGGTATTCGGCAGATAAAATGAGTCTGAAGAAAGCGAGCACATCGAATGACAGTCCCACTTCTTCTGACTCGGATGACGTAAGAATTAATTTTGTTTATAGCATTTTGCAATGGTTTTCCTTGTTCTTTTTTTTTATCAAAAATTTTGGTTTTTTTTTCTTTGTGGTTTGGCTATTAAATTATCTTGGTTGTCAGTGCGTTTGGCCTGAAACTTTTTTTTTAATTGATTCAATGTGGTTTTCTTGTTTTTATGTTGTTTTTTTTAGGCATCCGATTCATCGTCAAATAGTAGTAGCAGCTCGAGCAGTGAGGCATCGGCTGCACAAAAGCCTCAAACTACTACCACCACCACCACAAAATTTAGCATTTTGAAGTAAGACTAAAAATCCGCAATCCATTTATTCGCGAGTTTGAACAACAATTAAAATTTGCCGTTTTTCTTCCTTTTTCAGAAACGATACTGGTTCGGGTCTTCGTATGAAAATAGCGGCCGTACCAAAATCACCACACAAAAAGGAGCACACATCCACGGAGACTAAGAAAAACCAGCAAAAATCATCGATTTCCACAGCAAACAATAAAGGAACAAATGAAACAATGAACCATCGAAAAGCAAAAAGTCTTTTGTCAAAAAAACGACAACGAAACGATTCAAGCTCGAATTCATCATGTTGTTCAGCGTGTACCGAAAGCGATGATGACAGTGATTCAAGTTCGTTTTGTTCAAAGGAAAAACGGCCATCACGAGCAACAACAAAACCATTTGCCAATAATAATAATAATAAAACCGAAAAATCAAACCAAAATCTCCGACGAAATGCTGGTCCATCACGAACGACAATCAATCGAAAAAAACCGCCGACCGAATCAAGCGATTCGGATTCAGATTCAAGTGATGATTCAAGCGACAGTGAACCAAATGAAAAACGAACATCGCCATCAAAGGTGCCGTTACAAAAAATTAAAAATGATCTGCTGAAAACAGTGCCCGGTGTATCGAATCAGAATTTGAATGCGGATGGTGCATCATCGAGTGATATGGAATTACCGGCACTGGTGCGAGCAGCAATTCAACGGGTTGAAAGTTGTTCCGAAGAAGGTGAAAATTCGAAAACCGAACCGATTGGCAACACGCAATATACATCGTCATTGTTGCGAGATTTTGTTACCAAATCACAAATGCTGGGATCAAATACAACATCGAATACACAAAAAATCGAATCAAAACAAACGGAACAACGGTCGGCCATAGTTAATCGATCCAGCACAAATGTCAATCAAAATGGTGACCTGAAAACGATCGACGAAGATATGGAAAAAACTAAAAAGAAACGTGGACGTCCGAGAAAGCAGCCATCCACAAAAGCGGCCACAATTGTGTCGTCGACAAAAAGTACGGGATCACCGGATTCCGGAATCATTTCAATACCACAAAGTCCAGTGCCATCGAGAAATCGTACAAATGATAGCCCAAAACCAAACCACAAATCAACCATGTCAGTTGGCAAAAAATTCGATTTGGCCACATTTGAAAAGAATATGTATGCTACGGAACGTGTATTATATCCACCGAGGCGAAAAAAGCAATCGATTCAGCCACAAACAGGCGAAAATGTCCCAAAATCAACATTAGACGGCAGCAAACAAAATGCAGACAAATTGGATCCAATTTGGCGAAAAATTGATATTAATAAAAAATTTCGAAGGCCCAGCGAATGCGGGTATCGAAGCGATACAAATACAATTTGTAGTAAAGTACTTGCAGCACAAAGTGGTTACACAACGGATTATGGTGATATAAATCGACGCATTTTATCCGGGTACAAAAGCGATTATAGTTGTAAGAGTCGTCGTAGTGGTTACAAAAGCGATTATAGTGTCGGAGCGAAAAGTTGTGGTTATCGAAGTGATTGCAGCATGAAACATCGTCGACGGATACGACGAAAACGTCGAACAAAAACAATGTCAACCAAACCAAGCGTTACCGATCAAGATATTTTATTGTTAGCGGGTCTTAGTTTGGGTCATAGTGGCGATGACAGTAGTTCAGCATCTGGAGAAAAATCGCCTACCGTACAAAAATCACAAACCGAAACACAGCCCAACAAAACAGAACAAACATCGAATTCGATCTCATCGCATGACAATGGAAAAATGTCAACGTTGGCCAAAATCTCATCGAACCAATCATTTGGCCGGGATGTATCGCGTAGTCTATCAAATCGTGTGGCAAAACGTTTGAATAGTATGAATTTTGATCGATTGTCACCGATGATGAACGGTAGCCCATTATTACAGATAACATCGAGCATTTATAAAGACGGTGATCCAAATTCACTGGGCAAATTGGATGGCATTAAACCGGGTTCGATACGGAGACGTCGATCATCAGCTGTAAGTCATTGTAGCAGCCATTGTTCGACCAATTCAAGGCATCCATTTCGACGGCGTCGAAGGAAACGTCTTAAATCGACCACCGATCAAGCATCTGAACCAAATTTAGCAAAATTAAATCTGGAAATTGATTTATTATCGGAATCGTTTAATTCATCGTGTACGATATTCATTGAAAAAATGGCTAAAGAAAAGAATGTGCCGTCGGTTAAGCCAACTAGCTCAAAGCGTTCAAATAAAAAGCGAAAAATCAATCAAGAAAATAGTGAATCGGCTGGTTCGAGCACAAATCCAACCACAAAACGACGTAACAAAAAAGCCATTCAAACTAAAAGTCCCGACGATCATAAATTACCATTGAAAAAACGACATTATCTTATGACACCCGGTGAAACACCGGCCAACAAAAAAGGTAACCATGAAACAGCTGACGATAAGACCTACAATCATCAAAAATCACCGGAAAATGATATCGAAACCGTTGGCAAAGCAATTACGCCAAAAAACGGCATTTGCTACAAACTCCGGTAGATTTAAATGATGTCATCGATTCAACTGATGCTACAAGTAACAGCACATGTAAAGATTTACAAGAGTGTCAGGCCGCTGTATCAATTCCAATAACTAATGATATAGCCGCCACGAAAACCACATCACAGTCAAAAAAGCATGATGTCACGCGAAAAAAGAGCCGTATCGAAGGACTGGTTTCAAAAATTGCACCCAATCAGCATTCGAATGCCGCAGAAGTAAGTGTAAAAACATCTGCGCCACAAAAGAGTGTCAGTGCGGCTAAAGTACAATCCACAAAATCCGTTGCAACATCAAAATCAATCACAAAACCAGCCACGACATCCAAAACATCGCACACATTTGCACAAATTTATGAAAGTAGCACATCAAAAGCGGGTAATTCGCGGGCAACGAACAATCGTAACAAATTAGACACGAATATAAATCCACCGCCTGGTGTTTTTGAGCCATCCATTGATGTGGAGCTTGCGATTCCTTTTACCGAAATCCCAATACCGATGGCACAAAAATCCATTGATACAATTGTCAATCCGATTAGAATCGATTCGGTGAATCATGAAAAAGTAGCTAAAGGCGATACCACCGAAGCGACGACAACAACACCGCATGCTGAACGTTTGGTCGAAAAGCTGTTGCATCGAACGGCGGGCACAATTCAAACTGTGGCAAAAAAGAAACGCAAAAAACCAAATCGAACCGGATTTCCAACATTGAAAAAGAAGAAAAAACCAATAAATAAACCTCAATCGATTCGAGCGCCAATCGACAATGAGGATGTTCAATCAATGAAGAACAATGGACTCCATTTAGGTTCGACCAACGATTCAAAAGATAATAATCAACAACAACCACTAGAAATGAACAAATCGAATCGATTTAACAACATTCATCGCAACCAAAAATGTAGTGAAATGAAAGCAATAACGACAACAACAACAACAACAACATCGGCAACAACGACAACGACAACAACAACAACAACCACTACATCAACACAACTGTCAAATAAACAGAAAAAAACATGTGATCGGGTTCCAAGTGTCGGTGAAGCGGCCGGTACATTTATCGAACGAAATTCAAAACCACGTTTATCGGTTATAAACATCGAACGATTGCAACAATCAAAATCCAAACTAAAAACGAATGAAGACAAACTAACTGTTGCCGGCCGTAAAAAGCATAAAAACGATAAATCACATAAAAATTATAAACAGAATGCACCGTCTGAGGCGGATGCAGACAACGATGAATGCGAAAATGATACGAAAACGGATACTCAAATGCCAAACGAATCAAATGGCAAAAAGGAATGCAATATCAAAATGAAACAAAATACGACTAAGCAAAAAATAAAATCCCATGAAGTTGATACAGAACGAAAGCAACGAACAACGATTGAAAGTGTTGGTAAACGTGGTGATGGTGATGGTGGTGGTGGTGGTGGCGTTGCACACACAAACGATACCAACATGAATAGCTTAATAACGCGCCGAAATCGGTTAACAGCAACGAATCAAGTTGTTGAACATTTAGACAATCATACAAATGAACATCGACGACTAACACAAACAAAGGCACATTTAGTTGAGAAAAAGTCGCGCTCAATGCCGGATTCCATTTGTGAAACAGCAAACGAACAAAATAAATCAAAATTAAAACGTAGTTCAGCTGAAACAGTTATTATTACTGAATTGAAAATTGAAAAAAAGCAAAAAAACACGAATGAGGCGAAAAAATCCAATTCAACGGATACAAAGTTAGTTACTGCGGATCAAGGACATAAACGTGCAGTGAATGGTCGAGTGATATCATCGGCATCATCATCATCATCATCATCATCATCGTCGGTATCATCGGCATCATCGGCATCATCGACATCATCAAACGTTGAACAATCAGTAGACGAAGAAACCGACATAATGGCAGCCGGTGAAATAAATAAAAATGGTAAACGAATTCGTCGTGATCAAGAAAGTAAATCAAATGATAAAAAAAAATCAAATAAACGTGTTGAAAACAGTGCCGATTCGTTAGTAATTGATGGAAATGATAAAAAAAGACCTCGTCTCGATAGTTCCGAATTGAGTAGTAATAGTCCAACGAAAAAACAACAACCAAAAGCAACAAGCGACGGTCCAATTGTCAAAGAAACCGTCACCGATCCAAGTGAAATAATGCCGCTTGACGATTGGATTGAAAAACATACCGAAGAACCGTTGCCTTTGGCAGAGAATGTCAATAAATTTGCTCGGCTAACCGAATTAGTTTCGGTAAATGAAACGAAAAAATCTCAATCAAAACCGAAAAAACGTTATTTAGTTGCTGGACTATATTCAAATTATTATAAAGAAGATATTGTATTGCATACGGATAAAGCAACAAAAGCATTAGCCGATAAAAAACAACTGCCAACAACAACAACCACCGATGAAATTCAATGTGAAAGCCTGTTGCCGATGCCATTTTTGGAAAATTATGTGATGCGACGAAAAATTGATTTTTGTTTGCCATGGGATTTATGGTATGCGCATAAAAACGGTAAACTAACTGGCCGTAATATTGTACATAGTTGGAATTTTAAAAAAATTCGAACAAATATTTATGCCGATTCGGTGAAACCAATCAATCAATCATCTGATTTACCGCAATGTAGTTGCAAACCCGAATACGAATGCGGTGACAATTGTTTAAATCGTTTAGTTTATACGGAATGTGAACCGGAAACATGTCCATGCGGTGATAAATGCCAAAATACAAAAATCCAACGACACATTGTCGCTCAAGTTGAACGTTTTATGACACCGCACAAAGGATGGGGCGTCAAAACAAATCTACTCATTAAACGGGGCACATACATATTGGAATATGTTGGTGAAGTGGTGACCGAACGTGAATTTAAAGATCGCATGGCAACATTATATACAAATGATATTCATCATTATTGTTTACATTTGGATGGTGGTCTGGTTATTGATGGACATCGAATGGGAAGCGATTGCCGTTTTGTGAATCATTCGTGTGAACCAAATTGTGAAATGCAAAAATGGTCAGTGAATGGGTTGTCGCGAATGGCATTGTTTGCATTACGTGACATTCGTCCGGGTGAAGAGTTAACCTATGATTACAATTTTTCTCTGTTTAATCCGGCCGAAGGACAAGTATGTAAATGTGATTCGGATCAGTGTCGCGGTGTTATCGGAGGCAAATCACAACGCGTGCGTCCCATTGAAATCAAGGTTCGGAATTTGTTTATTGTTTGTTTTTTAGCTCTTTGTTTGTTTTTTGTTTAATAAATAAATAAGTAATTGTTTATATTTGCATGTTTTCAGAATTCGGATAAAACGAACGATGCAAAGAAAGGAAAATCAAAGCGCCCAAAACGTGGCGGTGAATCAAAAAGCAAAGGTTTTATGCATTCAAAAGATAATTTGCGCCGTTCACAGATCCAAATGCCAACGGCTAGAGAAGAGTATCTTGTTGCCAATGGGCATTGTTTCTTGTTAAGGAATCTTCGGAAGGTGAGAAACACTTTTTTATTCCTGACGGAATTTTTCCTAATCATTTTTATTTTTTTTTTTCGTTTAGATGCGAACTGCTGGTGCAAAATTAGCCGCAGCCACCCAATCGAATCAGTCGTCGCAATCGTTAACAGCCAAAATATCAGCGTTACGTGTTCCACGAAACATTCGAACTCGAGGTGTTGCCATCGCTGAACATGATCCAGTCATAGAAAAAACCGTTCGAATAGCTGTCATTTTGCGAGAGATTTGTGAAGAGTTGAACAGTTTTAAAGGTAAGGTCTATTTCAATCCAAAGACTGGATTCATAATAATGGATAAATGAACAAACAAAATTTCAGATACCTCCGGTCAATATGCCATATCAAAATTAAATTTGCCATCAAGGAAAAAATTTCCACAATATTATGAAAAAATCAAAAATCCCATTGATTTGTCAACGATTGAGGCGAATGTGGAAAAAGGTGTCTATGACAAACCGACCATATTCGATGACGATGTAAACCGTTTATTCTCAAATGCCATTGAATACTATGGTACCGAATCTCCGGAAGCCACTATAACAACCCAATTACAGGCCATTTATACACGAAAGAAAACCGATTCATTCGATAGATTGGTTGCCATTTGCGGTGAATCACCCGAATTGAATAAATTGTTGGAAACACAATTTGGACCGTTTTTGTGCCCAGTCGAAGATCCAAATGAGGATCATATTCGTTGCATTTGTGGACTATTCCGTGATGAGGGTTTAATGATTCAATGTTCCGAATGTAAAATATGGCAACATACAGAATGTACAGGTGCTGATACCGAAGCCGAACATTATATGTGTGAAAAATGTGAACCACGTACCATTGACTATGAGATTCCATTAAAAGAGAACACCAAAGATGGTGATCCATATTATTTGTCATTAATGCGTGGCGATCTTCAAATTCGTCAATCGGACACCGTGTATGTATTACGTGACATTCCAATTGAAGGTGCTTTAGCACCAGACAACAATGATAATTCGGCCAAACCATTAAAACATACATACAAAACCATTGGTGAAATTGATTACAATGAATGTGACATTTTTCGCATTGAAAGCCTATGGAAAGATAAAGATGGAAAACGTTTTGTTTTTGGGCATCATTATTTGCGTCCACATGAAACATTCCATGAACCAACACGTAAATTCTATCGAAATGAAGTGGTTCGTGTACCATTGTATGAACAAGTACCAATTGAATTGATTATGGGCCGATGTTGGGTTATGGATTTGAATACCTATTGTAAAGGTCGTCCGGTTGACAGCGTTGAATCACATGTTTATATTTGTGAGCTTCGTGTTGATAAAGCGGCTCGATTATTCGCTAAAAATTCAAAGAATCAATATCCAGTTTGTACCAAGAGCTATGCATTCAAAAAATTCCGGCAACGTATTAAAATCTCACGAAACTATATGGTAAGTATTCTATATACATTGGAAATTTATCAATGAGAAATTTTTTCGTTTAACATATCGTGTGTGTGTGTGTGTTTATTTTTTTTGCAGCCACATGAAATCGATTCAGTCAATGTGAAACAAGGCACAAAGAAACGTCGCGCCACAGATGAAATCTCAAATCAACCAGCTAAAAGAAGTTCGACACCAGTCGTTCAGCTTATGCCTCCACCGCAAAAGGTAAACGGCTATAGATTCATTTTATTGTTGTTGTTCAATTTTTCACTTAAACTATTTCCAGACAATGAACGAAAAACGTAACCGTCTCGAAGGCTACTTGAGCATATTAATGACAAAAAAGCGGACATTATTTGCAGATGCTCAACCACTTGATTTATCTTATTTATTGACCGGACGTGGTGCACGTCGCCGAACGACTGTTACGAATGTGCCTCATAAGATTTAACAGTTAGATTTTCCTCTCACATTAAGTTTGTTTGAATATGTGAAATGAAACTTTTGCCACATGCACACAATTAACCGAATGAAATGAAGGCCACGACCAGTACCACTTAGAACAATCGTTAGGTTTATTCTTTTCTTTTTAATCGTTGATTTTGTTTTCGTTTTGCTTGCACACACACACACACACATTTTTGCCCCTTTTCGAAATGAATCAGACCAATTGTCTCGAATCATTCGAACAATATTTAATAAGAATAATAATTTGTTATCATTTTTTCTTTTTTTTTTGATTATTTATTTTTTACTTTTTATGTAAATTATATTTTATGGAATTTCAAATGGAATGCGAAAATTTTTATGATGATCGATTCCATTGAATTATTAACCATTTTTATGAAATGAAAAAAAAAAAAATTGTATCATCATGAGCTATGAATTATGAAGTGTGTTCAAATGCCCTATGTAGTTAGGAGTTAAAAGTTTCTCGGAAATTTTTTCTCAAAAAAAAAAAAACGAAACTCTTCAATGAGATCACATGTTACATTATTGCGAATGTAGAAATTTAAGCAGATTTGTATTACATTGAAAAATCGTTAATTGCAAACGAAACATTTTTTAGGCAAAACTCTTTTTTCCCCCTTTTCATTTTTGAGATTTCTTTTCATGCAGCAAATATATTGTATTTTAAAAGATTCCGTTTTTTTCTAGCTATACATATATATATATATTTTATCTTGAAAGTGAATCAATGGATTTTTTTAAATTGCAAACAAACAGAAGAGTGTAAATTAAAATGAAATCAATGAATTTGTGTAAAAAATTGAAATAAAAACAAAATAAATTTTTCTTATGAAGATTTAAAATAAAATGACGAAAATAATTTTCTTTGTTCGAATATCATCGAAGGCAATTGGCATGTAACCTAACTTGGTCCATTAAAATGGATTCAAATTTCAAATTTGGCCGCCGATAATGTCCCAAATCATCAATTCTGTCAAATTTCTGTCCCAATCGCACATGTTTTCATAATAATAATAATTATTTGATGAATGTGTCAACAAAATTTATTATAAGTCAATATACGGCTTATCAAATAAATCTACGGCTTATCAATATAATTAAATATAATTTTTTTTTTTCTAAATAAACTAAAGAAAATAATTTGCAAAAACTTATAATGATAATTCATCTTTAGGTCACATAAAAGCAAAACACAATGACATCAAACGAAAATGATAATAATTGAAATAGATTGTAAAATCCAGTTTTTAATATTTATCGTCAGAACCTGATATATATATATCACGATTGAATTATCATAATAAGTTTTTTTTTGAATGAACTCAATCACATTGTTATTCAACGATTTGATTTGATTAAAGAAGATAATTTATGAATTAACTGGCGCTTCATATTATAAATTTAATCTTTCAAATTTCGATGTTAATTGATGAAATTGAACCAGTTTAACCAGTTTAAGTGTTCAATAGAACACTTTATATGCTCGTGATTTAAACATTCTTGGGCTAAACTTCCTCAAAAGTGCCAAATAGATGTAAGTGTTTTGAATGGTTTTCATTATCAGTTGATTTGATTTTTGTATTCAGTGATAAGAGAGTGCAGTGTAAAACAAGTCATATATTTTCTGAATGACAAGTGACAATAATAATCGAATATATTGATGAGGCCGTCATTTGATGGAGTCTCTTTGAAAAATTCATTTAAAATTTAATTTTCCAGAGAAATGACCTCATCTACGGTGCCAAGAATATCCAAAAAATGGCACGATTATATGACAGTGGAGCCGACAATGTTTTTTTACATGTTTTCATTTCAAATAACATCGGTCATCGAACAGGAATTATTTGTGCAGAAAGCATGTCGTGTCAATCTCAATTATAGTGCAGAAATATGTGATAATTTATCAAATGGAAATAATTCTGATATCAGCAAAGAAGTTCAGGTGGGGTCCAAAGTCCAAAAAGGAATTCTTTCTATTTTCTTTTTGTTAAATAAATCACAATAAATAT
>GL502475.1:458043-471697 GCA_000149185.1 Mayetiola destructor
AGTTCTACACTGAATCTGAATATAGCTACCGTGTACTGTGCCTACACCATGCATATCTTGAGTCATGGGCTGTATTGTGTTCCTGATACACCATTTATTCGAATCAACTGAATCTTTTTTCACATTTTTCCGTTGCTGTTTTCTGTTTTTCTCCTTCTTTTTTCTTCTCTCTCTCTCTCTCTCTCTCTCGAATTTTTTGGTTCCAATTCAGTTCATACACACATCAGCAACAAATAACAGTTTGATTCATTTGATGGAATCCAAGTGAAAATCGTCTTGTTCTTCATCGGAAGCAATTCTATAGTTCGTTATTTAACGTATGAAACAATTTCAGAGTTGAAAGATCTCGTTCGCTTCAAATGACGATATTCTTTTCATTTTGTACCAAAAAAAAATTGAAGAAAAACAAAATATCCGGTCTATTATGCAAACCTGTGGCCGCAAACATCAAATTGATTTTAATGATCCCTTGTAAAATTTTAATATATTCATATGGATTGGAGCGGGTTGAAAAATGACCAGGTGATGTACAAAGCAATCATGGCAAAATTTGTAGATTTTTGTTCATTTTTAAATGAAAATGATCTCATGTTCCTTGTGATACAAATTGTTATTCTTGTGTTCAGGTTACGAACAAAGGAAACATAATGATTTCAATTCTTCAGCCAGCTTCAGCCATATTCTAATTACATAATTTGACAAATAGACGCGCAGATCATTTGACAAGAGATTTACTCTTTATTTAATCCAATGGAAATGATCCGAAAAATAAAACAGACATCCGGTGAACGGAGCTTTGTTATAAATAGAAAACTTTGTTCGAGTCTATTGTTTCTTCGGTGAACGACTGAACTGACTGCAAGAGAGAGAGAGAGAGAGAGAGATGTGAGAAGATTGAATCAATGGTTTTTCATTTTGAATTATTGTTTATGGCTGCAATTAGCGTCGATGGCCGTAAGTCTGTGATTGAATTCATTTGTACACACCTCACTCAATCAAATGGCGAGCTCATGAAGTGAAATTATCTAATTTTAGGTTAAACATTCCCAATTGTGATGTCGAATCAAAAGATTACAATGGCCTAAACAGATGTCATTCAACGGATTTTGTTGACTTGAATGGGAAAATCACATAAAATCCAATTTCATATTGTTCGCAATTAGATTTATCGAACAAACGACCTTCATGTGGCGCTTTTCTTCGCTTCCATCTGAAATCTAACAAACGAAGATTGACGTGTGCGTTTGTAATTCACATTTAATTAGACTTTGACTCTGACAAACATTTCTTCTTCTTGTTTTTTTTGTTTTTTTTTTGTTTGCCGGTGTATTGTTGGTAGTATGTATGTAATTCTGGGGTTAATTTGATCGACTGTGCTCATTGTTAAGACACACGTCTCTCATACGGAATTCGATGATATCACGGGCCGAACACACACGCGATTCGTTCACAATTTCTATTGTTAAGAATTACATGAAAATGCACGCAACGTTATACTCGGTGGAGGCCGACAAACAGAAAACAGAAAGAGAGAGAACGAAAAAGAAATGCACTTTTCGATGCACGCTCCAATGCAGTCTGCAATTGGTAACGAATGGCTTGGTAATATAACGGAATCCATACTCGCTTCATTTCGCTTTGCTAAAATAATGGAAAAATTCACTTTTTCCTTTTCACTGAATTGCCATAGTGCCAAAACCAATCGAATTGGTTGCATTGTTACGCATACACTTTTAACTTTCCAATTGATAATCAAATAATTACCGAAATAAACAGCAGTTCGATTTCAAATGGAAAACAATGTTTCATGAATCGTTGATGACGGAACACGCACATTTAAAATTCCAAAATTGAATTGACATTGCGGGCTGTTTGCTAAGTTTTCGGTGAAAAAAAAATCAATTAATTAACAACAAGAAAAATTGTACATTCGAAAACATTGAGCATTCCATTTTGAAGTGAATGCCGGCAAAAGGCCCTTTGTGAAATGTATACAAAGTGTTTCGTTATTTAATTCAAGTTTCAAAAAAAATATAATCGAAAATCGCTCCACTGAATCACCAAAAAGCACTAATGTAATGATGGGGGGGGGGGAGGGGAAGGGGAGATAGCCGAGAGAAGTTGGCTTGCGTGTACACCAAGAAATGAGCATATGAATGAATTGGTGCGCGTCAGTGCGGATATTATAATAATAATTAATAATGATGATGAAATGATGATCATTATTATAAGATCACACGCCGTCACATTTTATTAATTTCACCTAATTTAAAATGAAAGCGCGTTCATCGTTCGTACGAAAAGGCACCACACATAAATTTTAAAATAGAATGTTTTGCTAGCTGGATATCGTGCAATGTGCTACCGATTCAACCAGCAGCAGGCATTTTTCTGTTTGTTTTTTTTTTTTGCCATGACCATTTTAATAATCGTAATCGAACGTCTTGGAAAAATTAAGTTTTTTGAATGGGAATTTTTTTTATTTAATTGCTGCGCATCAAATAAATAAAATTGTGCAAAACCAATTAAATCAATTCACTCAAAATACATTAAATTCAAAAGTGCAAAACGGGACTCAATAAATAAATAAATAAATATGAAAAGGTCTTAAGTTGGCCGATTTGATGATGATTGTGCTCACTGCTGTTTATATTCATTAATTGAAGAGTTCTCAATCAGTGGAGTAATTAATGCTGATATGGTTCGTTGATTGTTGACAAATATTAGTATAAAAATTCGGATTTTGGATTTCACATCACATCACATTTGGTTGTTACTGTTATGGATCCATTTTTTTTTCGATCTCTTTCCATTCTCTCTCTCTCTCTCTCCTTTCATTAAGGTATTTAACGTTCCAATTCACATAATGTTCATTGTTCACTTCACTCTTAGCTCAGAGTTTTGTTGAGTTAACACAAATTTTGGCCAAAATCTTGGGAATTCTCAGTTTCATTTTTGAATGTGAATGAATTTTTCAAGTTTGTTGCAAAATTTCCATTTTGAACAAACAAACATCCCATTCATTCAATCTGATATAATAATATTGAATCGTAAATAAACAAATTTTATCGGTTGAAAAATGTTGCACGGCAAAATATTATTATTATTATTGTTTTGGACCACATTCATCGACATTCAATGGACTGATATGGATTTTTATGAACCGTTTTGTTTTCTTCTTTTTTGTTTCATTCAAATTATTATTTAAGTTCAGTACATTTTTACAAATATACACACACACACAGATACATACGCTTATGCATCAAGTACATATTCCCAAGTAGTTTTGGCTCTCTATGCCTTCATTCGCATAGTAAGTGCTGATTATCTTTTGGATTCAAAAAAGGAAACATTAATTATATCGCTGGTTCATATTTTTCTTTGACTTTTTTTCCGTTGTTGTCTTCGTGTTCGTCGTGCATGCAGCACTAAATATACAATCCGCATGCATATTAAATTCATTATAAAATGGAATGAACAAAAAAAAACAAAAAAAATTTACAGAGAAAGAAAAGAAAAGAAAAAAGAACCACGCACAGTACTCACAAATTCACAACCATCAACTGAAAAAAGGGAAAAAAGAACACAAATATAAGGAGAAATTGAATACACTGAACGCTCAAAGATGATGCAAAAATGCAAACACACAAATTTTTCCGTAGCAAATGGAATTGCATACTATACACTATACATATAGCAACAAAGACGAACGACCCGAGACGAAATTTAGTCTCTGTGATGAGGGAAATAAGAAATATATTTTTTATTTTTATATGTGACTTTTTAGTTGTTGTACCAATGCGCCGACCGCATTTATTTTGAAATGAAAAAACAAAAACAAAAATTCATATGCAATTGCATTTTTTTTTTTCTTTGAATAGAGACATAAACACCCATAACCATGCCGCCTATGTCTCAAACTCCAAAAATTACTTCATTTTTTTCCATGCAGCCGAGAATGAATTTTTCATTTGGATCCCATATTTCAAGCTTTTTCTTTTATCTTTGGAATTAAAAATAATGATTTTGCAAAGTGCAAAGAATAAGAGAGCGCGCGAGAGAGATAAAGAGGATGAAAAAAAGAAAAGAACCATGGCCAGCATTCGAAGCCAATTGGTTAATATTTGCGCGAGGAAATCTGTCTTAAATCGCATCATAATTCGTTGTTGATTTTTCATCGTTTTTCTCCCCGATTTCCACCTTTAGCGATTGTTGATGAATGGCCAACACAACAAAAGAATAGTGCAAAAATATGATGATGAACAATTTAAAATTGAATTAGCCACCGAAATGCGAGAAACTTCTTATTAGTTGAATCGGTCGGTTAGAACTTTTATTATTATTGTTCCTTCGTTTTTTTTGTTTTTTTTTTTTTGGTTTTCATCTGTACGGTTGATGTGGCCACAACTTGTAGTGATTGTTTGTTCGCTAATTTCCCTTTAAACGTGTGAGCTCCCATTGAATGATAGATGTGCCGATATATGTTTTCCGCACATCACTCGCTCAAATCGTTACATTTATATTCGGTTTTGTTTCTTTTACCTTTTATTTTGCACTTTTCTGTACCTTAATTGCATTTCATGGCACATCGTTAAGGAAACAGAGAGAAGCAGAAAAAAATAACAACTGCAATGCAAACACAACGAGCTCAAAAGAAAAGATGAATTGATAAATGTGTGTACATGTATTCGTTGTTCAGTGTGCAGTCCATCGCAAACAAAGTGAATACAAGATCGTAGATGAAGATTTGATTTAATCATTTCGATTCCATTGAAAAAAATAGCAAGACATGTTTAAATTTTGCGATAGTCATCGGCCGCCTTATGTTTTATCGTCAAGACGTTCATCTTGTGAGGATCACATTTGTTGGCGTTCATTTGGTCCCAAGTGCCAAGAAAGAGAGAAACAACGAAAACAAAAAAAAACACAAAATTCGTTTCCATAATGAAAACCGATTAACTTTTGCTTCTCAGGACTTCCGCGAATGTTAAAAAGTACTTCAAGGCCCTGGCTGACCATAATATTGCACCTTCACACACACAAACACATTGCCCAACAAACGAATAAGCGAAAAGTGAAAAGATAAAAAGAAAAGAATTAATGCAAAAATCACGCAACTATTCATTAAGAAACCCAAATCATTCAACTTTTCTGATTTGTTTTCTGTTGCTGTTTGTTCTTCCCTTTTGCAATTCCGTACCGTGCCATGCCGTGCTGTACGCGTTTTTTTTTCCTTCGGCTTCATCCCGGTTCGGTCTTTTGTATGCATTTCGCCCGCTTCTAATCTAATCCATTCAATTTTTAAAATGAAATTAAACGTTTCCATTTAACTTTAGTGGCCTTTTTTTCCTGGGCTCATTCGATTCAATGCAAAGGCCGTTCAATTTTCGTTGTTAATTTTTTCCCCTCTTCTTCCTTCTATTGGTTGGTTGTGTGTGTGTGTGTCTGGATTTACGATCGCCGTTGATTATCTCAATATTCTTCTTCTTTTGCTCTCTTCTTCGCCTTCGGTTTGATTCATTTGCGATCATTTAGTTCATTTTTATTTGTTGCGGTTGCATCGTTTTGTATCTTTTGTTTGTGCAAATCGGTACATGTTCGATTCGAATATTGAATCGTTGCCTTTTTTACTGTTTCGCCAAATAGCCAAAGGCCACATTCAGAGTACGTTCGATTGTTTAGTGTCTTGTGTGTGTGTGTGTGTGTGTGTGTGTGTGTGTGTGTGTGTTATTACTTCCTTCCATCACTACGTTGCTATTTGTGTGTGTGTGTCTGGATTTACGATCGCCGTTGATTATCTCAATATTCTTCTTCTTTTGCTCTCTTCTTCGCCTTCGGTTTGATTCATTTGCGATCATTTAGTTCATTTTTATTTGTTGCGGTTGCATCGTTTTGTATCTTTTGTTTGTGCAAATCGGTACATGTTCGATTCGAATATTGAATCGTTGCCTTTTTTACTGTTTCGCCAAATAGCCAAAGGCCACATTCAGAGTACGTTCGATTGTTTAGTTGTCTTGTGTGTGTGTGTGTGTGTGTGTGTGTGTGTGTGTGTGTGTTATTACTTCTTTCCCATCACACGTTGCATTCTTTCTTTTCTACTAGTTTTTGGAGTGCCGAAATGAGCACAAATCAAAAAAAAAACAATTCTTAATGAATGACGCGAATTTACCAAAAAGTAAACTCCACATGTTTCCCGTGCCTTGTTCCATCACAACTTTCGATTCATTCCATTCCAATTTATGCATTATTATTAAATTATCATTTTGTTTTTTTTTGCTTTTTCACTTTTCGCATTCAACATTCGATCGGATGTTGGCGTTTTCATTTCGTCTCCTTTTGGCTGTCTCTTTTTGACATGGTTTCGTGGACGGGTTCAAGATATTGCCATTTGGTTTTGCGCATTAAAACGCATATTGCGTTCATGATAAATTTTTGAATAGTTGTTATTTCACGTTTCTTTCTTCTTTTTTTTTTTTTGGCGTGCCTTGTTCCGTTCGGTTTTTGTTCCGAAATTTTTTTCTCATCATCATCTCGTTCGGTTGAGCTATACGCTTCGCCAAACAAGTCTTGTACCGATGTGCAGGTGTTTTTTTTTTCGCACATTTTGCATGTATTTGTATGCATTTGTGTATACAGCAAAAGCTTATGCGGCCAAAGAGAAAGGCCATTTTATATGTGAATGTCGTTGATTTTTCATTTGGTATCGTTCAACGTATGATCAATAATATTAAATCTAAATTCATAATTTTCCACCACATTCCGAACACATTAAATTAAACATGGCACACAAACATTCATTCATAAAATCGCAATTTATTTCTGGAATTGGACGTTCAGCGTCGCCAAACATTTGCCAACCAAATTGAGCCAAAGTCATTCATTTCGACATCAGACACAAATATTTCATTCATTGTGCCTTTTTGCCTTGAAAATGAACACGCATTTTTCTTTCTTTTTTTTTTGCACTTTTGTAGACAAAATAATTTCATCACGAGCCACTGCAATTGCAGTATATTCTAAAAATACACAACAGACAGAAAGACACAAGCCTGTCTCACGATCAAATACATAAATTGATCTCATATTTTTTTTTTTCATTTTTCACCATTCGTTCATTTGAAACGACAATGTGATAAATTTGCATTCGAATGTCCTTAGCAACAGACACTAGGTTACCGAAAGCGCAACGGGAGGAAAAAACATATGAAAACCATCGAAAATAATACTGATGCGGCCTTTTATTCATTCATTCAATGCCAGGCACCGTTTATAGCACAAATATGTAAATATATTTTTCATGCAAAAGAAGAAAAAATTGACACAACACATGTATGTACTTGGCGTACAGTTCACAATTGCACATGTTGCTCCATGTAAAAGCAAAAATCTCGTTAGAAATTAAACAAGAGTTGAATGTTGATTTCGAAGCCAAAAACCGAAATGATCGCCAATTGAGTTCATACAGAATGAGAAAAATCCACAATGGAAAATGAAACAAAAGCTTATGCAGAAAGAGACCAAGAAGAAAAAAAGAACCTGCCACTTTATTCGATCAATCGAATCCATTTCCATGCATTTTTTTTTGTTAATTAATTAAAACAAGCGCTGAATCTCTTATCGAACGGGAAAATCAGCAGAAGCTGATAATGAAATGAAGCAACTGTTAAAATTGTTTTAACAATTCGGCTAACGAACTCTTGCATTTCGGTTTCCACCTCTTTTTGTGCCTTTCCATCGTTACTTTAAATGAATGTCACGATAAATGATAAGGCAATCAAACGTGAAATTATTTAATGTGTTTATATTGCTGTCAGTAGAGTATTCACATCAGTTTCGATGGCATTTACCTGCTTTGACACCATCGCTATCCACGCAATCAAATGAGATTCATCGATATATTCCGAAAAATTCAACCAACACAACAACCGAAAAATATTGTTATTATTATCAAGCAAGAAAGCATTAAGAGAGAGAGAGAGAGAGAGAGAGAAAAAACTGCAGCCACAAAAAGGCTGGTGACGACAGTGAAAACACAACCACATGTCTTTTGATGGCAGATGTTTAGCATTAGGCTGGTGAAAATGTATATAATTGAGGATCGAGTGATGGAGAAAAAATAAAATAAAAAATGACGAGTGAAAATATGAGAAGAGAAAAACAGCAACAAAAGTCAACAACAGAGCATGGAGTAAGTCAACAATCATAAAAAAAACCGTCGAATTTATCATGTATAAAACGTTCATAAACGCATATATCGTGGCACTGGTCAATTAATGGTGTATGTGTGTCTGTGTCTTTTCGTTAGTTGTCTTTACCAAATACGTTTCAATTTGCGAAATTGAATCCACCGAGAGAGAGAGACGCGAAGGGAAAACCAGAAAAGAGGAGAAAATAGGCGTCGATGCCATCGACGAGTCAATTGTTTACTTAATTTCGATCGCGATTGCATTTGGTATCGGTAAACACATGCAATTAAGTACTTCAATCAATTGGTTATTTTATTATTTAATCGGCTCCGACGGGGAAGTAATTCGTTATCGAGTAATAAACATGGATTAATGAGACTTTTTCATCCAAAATTCGTACGGAAATATTAATTAAAAAACAACAATGTAATGCAATGAAACCAACTTTTTATGCCATCGGATCCATTTTAATACTCTTTCGATAGGAGATTCAGGAGTGAAAAATACAAATTGACTCTTCCGTAAAATTAAATATGTAAATGATTTATAACTGTTCTTATCATTCCATGCAATAAAAACGAATAATAATAATAAACAATTAATGCATCCAAAGGTGATGCATATTACACCATCACCTTGATCAAATAAATTAGCCATTCATTTGAATATTTTTTTCGGGAGTTGAAAAACCAAAAAAAAAAACCAAAACCATGTGCTGTGCCAGGCACACATTGTTCTTCCGACAAATTCATCAAACAAATGTTCTGTGGAAATCTGATCTCAGCGGGTACTTGTTATCGCAGTATGCCAACAGCACACATGTGCATGACATGACAAACATTTGATTCAAAAAAAAAAACAAGAGAAAATCCTTAGCCGAAATTCACCATTTTGCAGATTACTGTCCTTGTTGTCTAGTTGGAAAACGAATCCATCCAATTTCGGCAGCAGATGAGTTTCGCCGACATTGCATCAAATCCCCATAGTAAAATCACTTACACTTTGTTTACTATGACGAAATAAGAAAAACAAAAAACAAAAAACGAGAACAAACGAAAACGAAAACGAAATTGAAAACAAAGACTAAAGCGAATGGAAACATCTGCACCATAGACAATGTATGATGTATGCATATTGGACTTGGTTTTAATGCAATGAATTCGGTATTATTTCTTTCAGATTTTTTTCTCCTTCGGATCGATCGATTCGGTTAATGGTAATAATTGGATAGAAATCTGACATGGAAATTTGGAAATCAGTGTTTGTGTGTGTGTGTGTGTCGAATTTGCTTTTATTTTTTTCCCGTCTTTTATCGCCGACGACTGTGACGATAAAAACCATTCCCATCGTCGTTTCAAAGCATATGCAATACTGTATGCATGCCACAGTCCATAATAATAACACAGGTAGATTTTGGATTTCGAGTTTCTCAGATCTGTCGATTGGTTGGTTGGTGCTGTCAGTCGAACAATCTGTTGTCATTCCATCGATTACAAAATCAAAATTTATATGAATCGTATTGCCAAACGATCGATCACCCGTTTGTAACATATGCGTTCCGGCGCAGATGAATGAATTGATTGCAAAAAAAAAAACGGAGAAGAAAAAAAGAGATCGCCGAAATTTCTGCACACAACAATTCGATCGTATTTAATGGGAAGCTTCTAGGTACAGCCAAATGACTACCATTGGAACCATTTACAAAAAATTTTAGTTTATGATCTCGATCAATTCGGCTTATTCGATTCTCATTCAATATTTTGTTTACCGAAATTGAGGTCGATCCCAAAAATGGATTGTTGTCAATAAAATAAGCCATCGAAGGATTTGTAACGCATCCTTAATTGACAATAAAATGTCATATTTATTACATCGAATAGAAAACATTAAATGATGCAATAAATCATGTATGATATAATAACCTCTGTCCCTGTATTCAGCGTATCTCACTGAATCGATGTCCTCGAAACGGGTTTTTTTTTCTCATCTTATTTGCCATAGATAAAAATATCAATGATAAAAGTTTCCCATTTTATTCGTTTTTGTTGATGCATAAGCTGGATGAATTTTACCTTTATATTTATTTGTGTGTCAGTCATAGTAAAAGAGAGCCTGCTTTGTAAGCTATTTGAGCTCAGCCAGAAATCTTTTCTTACGAATATATTTTCTTTTCATAAGATTCCTAAAAGCCGATAGAATGCAAGAGAAAGAGGAAAAATGCCAAAGAATCCTATTATATATTATTTTAAGAAATTTATTATTCGAAACTGCTTCCAGTCAAAAATGGCATTGAAGATTCTTCGCCTACATTTTTGGCTTATTCTTCTATATTCAGGATTTTTTTTTTTGTTCTTTTCTATTCTAAAACTGATTGAACAATTCCATTCGTTTTTGAACACTTAAATGATAAATAATAAATATAATGTACATTTGGACAGACGCATATAGAATGGCTTCCATTGCGATCATATTCTGTGGATCTTTCATTTTGGATGCCTTTGAAAGGAAAACGAACCATTCAATAACCAAACAGAAACGAAAACAACAGAAAAAAGAGAATATTTCGAGAAAGAAAAAAGAAAAAGAAAAAAATAATATCGAACAAAAAACATCTGTCTTTGCTTTGCTCGTCGCATTTACTGCATACATTGGTATTTATCAATGCATTCACAAACATTCGTCGATATGTATTGATTTCTCTCATTTTCGTCCATGTTTTTTTTTCGTTTCTCATTCTTCATTCTCAACATCCAACCGAACAAGCCATGAATGCTGAATGCCTGTACCTACGCATCATTTCTGTTTATCAATGCACGAACTGAAAAATATATATGCAATTTGTTTCACTCATAAACTGTATCCTTTGCATTTTTGGGCTTTGATTTCTGTAGCCAACAATTCACTCACTAAAATGAAATAAAAATAAAAAATATTCTGTTCTTAAAATGATTTTATGGCCGTTTCACTTCATAAAATTCCTTGTCGAAGATTTAGCGTTGATAGGATCGCTGTGTGATGAATCGACATCGACCGAGTCAAAGTTCAAATAATGAATATAATATTGAGGCCGACGGGCTGACAATCGGTACATTGGATTCGTTGCTAATCGGATTTTGTGTTGATGTGTGATTTCTTTCGCATTTGCACCCAATGAAAGTCAAAATAGGGGAGAAAAAAATGTCAATATCAATTCTAGTGGAAATGTGACAGTCAGAACAACATTGTTTAGTCATATAAATGTCGTTTTAATGTAAATTTATCATTCTCAAAAATAATAATGAATAACGGTTTTATTGTACAATGTACATAGCCAGAGGCCCAGGGCCCAGTGTACTAAACATTTTCAACATTGAATGACATCAATGAAAGAACATTTTATCATGAAATTAAACTCGAAGTTGAATCATTATTATTGTAATAATAATATTCAGTTACAATTCAGGATGGATGACATGACTGATTTCTCAATCGCCTCTCAATTTTTCCCGAAAATGTAAATCTTTATTTATGACATTCTCATGTACATACAATGTTTACATTTCATTGTTGCCCCGATTCGTTCAACATAATAAATTAACCGAAACGATTATATTTAAATGGTGATCGACTTTCGTCAGAGGGAATCAGAGATGCATTGTCATTATGGTCATGTTTACGGTGATCCAACAACACACATCGCATCGAATCAAACATCAAATTTTATGCAGAAAGAACAGAGGCAAAATGAAAAAAAAAACTATTCGAAAAGTTTGTACATTACAATTGAATGAATTTACTGCATTAAATGACAACAATCGCGAAATGTCTATAAAGGAAGAAGAAAAAGCAATCGTTGGTAATAGCACGGGATAGGGGATGTTGTAAATTGTAATATACTTTGATACTTTGTGACTTTTGTTACCATCGATTCCAAGCAATTGGAAATTGGAAAATAAAAAGTTTTGTTAAAAACGGGAAGGAGAAAAACAATGACAAAAAAAAGAAGAGACGAACTTCAAGACAGACTGAACTGATTGAACAACAATAATAGAAAATAAATGCGATTTAATTCCGGGCCCCAGCTCTGGCTCGATGTCTTTCTTTTTTTTCCATAATCAACGATCAAACTGAATGGCAAAACAAGAAATCAACAAAAACTAATAACATTACATTTTCAAATGAGCAATTGGTAACAAGAAGTCGTTGCTTAGCACTGCTGCTACTGTTTCTTGTTGTCGAGTCAAACATAGAGGTCTTTCTTCATTACTGTGATTATTGAACTACTTGATTGAATGGCAGGCACACACACACACACACATAGTGAGTGCAATTTGCAGTCAAAGTAATCGCATTGTCACACCGGAATGAGAAAAGAGAAAAAAAAACCATGCGAAGAGTTCGAACTGAACACAAACAAACGATAATGAAAATGTGTATCGAGTATCGAGAATCGACTTGTATCTCTTCATATAACAGAGACATAATATACTTTAAAACATCACATCAAACAATTTCCAATTTTATCCAATATTATATAACGATGTTTGATCGAATTGAAACGATAAGCGCCTATATCCAAATCCAAGCTAACCAATTGCGATACAGTTTGTCGCGTCATCTTTCTTTGCCTCTTTTTTTTCGGGTTCAATCCAGCAATTACCTTTGCATGTCGGCATTTCATTTCGATGATAAATTTTTGATATCGTTTTCTTTTTTTTTCCATCAGTTTATTATTTATTTTATTTTATTTTATTTCTATTTTTTTTTTTTGGTTTTCTTTTGTTTGTATGTTCTTTATCTCTGCTTGTTATAACTATTCCAATGTGGAAAAAAAAAATTCGTATCCAATGCATTCCAACCGGAGAATGAGAAAAGTTTCGTTTCTTGGGCCGTTTTCTTTTATCAAAACGAAACTATCGCTTGGCAATGGACGATGAAACCATGAGAAATTCGAAACTTTTGAACACAATTTTTCTGATAAACAATGCGCCATAAATTGTTTCCGTGTGTAGTTATTGATCATTTGAGCATGATAAGAACACACCTTTTTTTTCTTCATTGAATTGCATTCTAAAATGTTACTATTGCTACATATTTATTTGACCGCTAAACCACAAACCACTAGCCTTTACCTTTGTTTCGTTGTTTACAGTTTCAGCTTTTACAGCCATCAACCATTTTGCATATTTTCATTCATTTCATTTGATTGTGTGTTTTATTTAATTTGCAGATACATTGATAACTCGATTCTCAAATCAACGTGTATTAGATGTGTCACCAAAATGGACCGAAGACAGCCATGAAACGCAATATTCAAGCATTCAATATGATTTTCGTGTAACATGTGATACCCATTATTATGGTATCGGTTGTGCTGATTTATGTCGTCCACGTGATGATCAATTTGGCCATTATACATGCTCAGCAACCGGTAGCATTGTTTGTTTGGCCGGATGGCAAGGCGATTATTGCACAAAACGTAAGTAAAA
>GL502475.1:563371-631642 GCA_000149185.1 Mayetiola destructor
GAGAGAGAGAGAGAGAGAAAGAGAAAGAATTTCGTTTATTGTGTTCATAATGAACTTGACACAGGAAATGATCGCCTATTATGTCATAGCGTCATAAACACATATTGCGCAAAGAAGAAAATTGTTGGTTTTTTTCCCCGTTATTTGTTCTATGAAGAATTCAATACGCCCACGTTCCGTATTCTGTTTCTCAATTTCTTTGTAGGGCTCGACCGGAGATCAACTAACAAACGTACGTGAGGCTGTCAGTTTCAGTGTGAAGAAAGTTTTGATATTTTTTTTTTCATTGTTTCGTTCACAAATGTTTCGTAACTGGCAGACTTTGGCCATAAGCCCGCCGAACGGATTACCTGAATCGAATATGATATCGGAAATTATCATAATTTTATTTTATTTTTTTTTTTGCTTATTATGAATGAATAATCTCATAAATTCCAATTAAACTTGAGACCGTTCGTGAATCGAGACAATATAATGTGTGTGTGTGTTACGACCCAATTTACAGTTTATCCAAGTAGCAACAAACAGAGTCGTGATTTCGGTTATTTGATTCAATTTAACTCGGAATGTTATATTTTTGTCACGTTAATTGGTCAATTCAAATAAACTGAACAACAACACTTCAAATGTGATGTCATAAAATGAAACCAAATGGCCACCAATTTTCGAATGATCAAACAAATGATTGACAATTGTTTTCAAAACTTTCATCACATCTTTCATTTCCAAGGATTTGTAAACATGTTTGTAAAATAGCTTTTACATTGGATAAAATTATAATTGTTTCAAGTGAAAAGCCCGTTTTGAATGTGATGAAACCTTGATTCGAGACGATCATCACGATACCAGTTTGATTCCGATTTTGAATGTTGTCTCATTAAACTGGATCCGTTTGCGAATTAAAAGTTTTCACTGAAAATGATTTGAAACAAGTACTTCAAACAAAATTCGTATACGTAATGCCAGTAGTCAATGTTCGTCGATCAAATGGCTGTCATGAATGACATCGTTTTTTTCTTTTTTTTTCATTCAATTCATTTTCTAGTTGAATGCACAATTATGGTAAAGATACAAAATGTGGTTTAATGGCGACATTTGGCGCGCCATTCATTCATTCATTCATTGACATCGTTTCTCGGTAGTAGTTTAACTATAAAAATAATATCGATGCAAGCATATAAGCATTGAATATACCAGCATCAACTACAATCGGCATCGACATCAACATCAACATCATTATTTATTATTTCTATGAAAGTTTGTGGGTACGCGCTTAACAATTATCGCACAACAAAATACCATGTAAATTGAGAACATCTACAAATTCAATGTGTGAGCTAGGAGTTTATGGCTAGGCCTTAGAGTTAATAGCTTATCGTTATTATTCCCATTTCTTTTCTCTTCTTCATTTCACCGGGCATTGGACTGATTATTATTATCGGCCGTGTGCAGTGTGCACCGTGGACAAGCATTTCATATTTGTATATTGCGGTAACTTTCTAAAATTGCAAACGAATCGTCCAATCGATTCGAATCAATTTCATTGGCATGAAGAAATTCCAAAGCGAAGACAATTTGACATGCCGGGTCACATGCCTGTTTTTTTTATTTGTGCTCCATTCATACTCCGCCTCTAGCTGCAAATGGACTGAAGCAAACGTTTTTCTTGTGAATGAAAGAAAATTTCCAAAGTCTAGATTATAATTATTATCATTCATTTTTATTAGATTAGTATTTGGTAATGGATTCCAGTGTCGCAGGATTGGAATTTTTTTTATTAATCTTATATTCACGATTTTCTCAATTGCTTGATGCTCGTTTATTATTTTTCAATTTATTTGTACATCGAAAGTGGGTTTTTTTTTTCTTCCGTCTTTTGGTTTTGCGCAATTCGATTTCATTGAAGTGACTGTGTACTGCACTTTGATTGCAGTCACAAACAAAATGTCAATGGCTTGAGGCATAGCGCATAAGTGAAAAGATTTTATCATCGAGAAAAAAGAGACATGAGTATCGAAAAAAAAAAATTGCAGCCAGTCTCCGTATTTAACAAGAAAATGTTAATATATAATAATAATAACAATCATTGAATTCAAGCGCAAATTTGCAAAAATCAATACAAAACTTGGTGAACGACAAGAGTTGTGAGATTGCAATCATATCACAAGTCGACACACTGAAATGTATACTCGAATGAAACAATTTTCAACGGTACTCGTTAAACCGTATGCCATTCATCAATGCAAGACAATCAAATGAAACGTGAAGTTTGTTTTTGATTATGAAACACAAATCAAGTGTCATTCGATTTACGATTCGTGTGAAAATAAAATAAAAACAGACTAAAAAAAGGTTAAAGGGTGACGGCAATGTTTTTCTCTCGCTAAAATTGAAATGGAAAATGGTTTTCGTTACAAAGTTTCAAGCTTCAGATTCCAGATTTGCAATAAAACTAATTAATATTCAACTGACAACAATAGATCTTACATGCCGATTGACTTTTCACGGATTTGTCGGACAAAGAAGCAATTTAAACCGTTGAAACGATAAAAAGTAGAATAAAATGCTCTTCAATTGAAGCTTAAATTAAAAAAAAATATATGGCATCATATGACTTGGCACGGTTTTTCAATGAACCGTTTTGTATTCTTTTGTTCAACATGGTTTAGCTACTTATTTTATAGAACGACATTTATGGCGAAAACAATGAACTAAACTGATGAGGAGCGACACACACACTGAACATATAACCAATTCAAGACGAAAAAGCAACAATCGAAGCAAAGACAAAAGAAAATGTAATCCGTCGATGGGGAACCACGTGTGTGTGTGTTGAAATGCAGGTCTCATATGTTTCGGTCATTGCACTAAATTTACAAACGTTGGAGCTATTTTTTTTTCTTTCTATTTTGGATTCTTTGCCACCGGCACTTGTAATTCAAATGAAAGACCAAAAGAACCGGAAGAATATATGCAAATGTGAACGTAAATACACATTGACCCTTATTGTGTGACAAACGTGTGTATAAAGCGCATTTCCATTTGATGGCGTTAAATTTTTAGAAAATTAGAAAACAATTTGAAAAGCATTAAATACGAACCAAAAAGGAAGGAGACATACACATAAATTCTTTTGTTTAACAGATACTCTTAATGTTATCAGATTTTCGTTTTGAAAAGTTTCAATTGTTGTTCCTTCGTGCAATTTGCTAGCCACCAGTGAGCAGCACTATGTACGGTGAGCACTTTTACATAATTGTTTTTTTTGTTGTCGAAATTTTTTGTTCGAAAATGAAAATAATTTATTCAGATTTCATTTTATGGCATTCCAAACCATTGAATTTGCTAGGTTTACTGTTTTGTCAAATGATAATAAATTTTTTAGATTGTGTATGACATGAAATAATCAAAACTCTCCATCCGAATGATTTATTACTGTGGCACACAAAAAAATTTAAATGCTTGACATCGAAAAAAAAAATTACGAAGAAAGAAAAACGGAAAAAATATACAATTTTGATTTATTGAGATTAGATTGTGATGAAAGATTTTTTCATTGTATCGATTCAAAATCAATTGGTAACTCATTCAGTGGCAATGAGTAGGCAATAATAATAATAATAATAATAGCAGCATAACCAATTCGAATACAACACAACAATCGTGCTCGAGCAAAAACATGTTAACTTTCCATTCACTGTGTGTGGTGCTTAAAGCATTGAGTGCACTGAAGCTGGAGGCTCATTTGACATTTGTTGAACCTGTGGCATTTCTATAAACGATGGGAGGAGAATGGATTCGATTTTATTATTATTTATTACAATGAATGAAACAGTGAACACATCTTACGTCAGTTTTTGTTGGATATCGAATTTGGCCAATTCGCAAACAATGAAAATATTTTCGTACAACACACAGACGATTTACAATTCCAAATCGAACGTTAAAACGAAATCATTTTACAAAAGCCATTCCAAACAATTGAATAAATTTCTCGATAGATTCACATGCAAAAGGACAACGGAATAATAAATTCCAGAATAACAAATTTAATGGTGCATTCAATCGTTCAAACTATTTATTAAAACTGTTTAGTTCGAATTTTATTCAGACTCTGTCTCAATAAATCGCTTATTCATGTGCTTAATCAAAAAACACTATTTTGTTCTCGTTCACATCCACAAAATCCATTTTTGCCTTTTTGTTTGGCATGCCAAAGAACAAATTCATGTTAAAACACCGCAGACCACACATTCTAGCATCCGATTTGCCATTTCTTTTGTTTTGTTTTTTTGTTTTTCACTCATTCCAATCGGATCATCGTATTGATATAACGGTGCTGCAAACATTTTGTTCTCTGTTTGCCATTGACAATGAAACATGAATGGAAACAAATCCAAGAATCAAGAATTATTATTACTTCAACATGTTTTTTTTCTGTTTTCGGGATTTTCAGTCAGTTTTACATTCAGAGAGTGGTTTGTTGTGCAATGGAAATGCTGAGGAGAAAAAGGTTAATGGTTTTGTTTCTTTCGCCGTACGATATATCCGGAGATAGACTAGTTTTGGTGTGAAATGTATTCTCTTTTGGAAAAAAAACAACTACTCATACCGAGTAAGAATATTACAATAGTAAATTACAAATCGCAATGGGGAATTCTCCGAAAATGAAATCCATTTGAAGAATGAGAATCAAACTTTATGATTTTATTTCGCCAGTTTTAATGAAATTGTTGGAATTTTTGTCACACACAAAGATTGCATTAAGAAAACGCCATGGAAAATACGAATAACATCAATCATTCGCAAGACTGGAAACGAAACTATGCACAGATTTTGCAAGTTTCTTGCCTTCTAGCAATATAATAATAAAAAGAATTTCATTAAATATTTTTAAAAAGGAAATTGTTACGAATTGAAGAGAGAAATTTAAAATTCAATTGTATTTTGTGGATATGCTGAGAGCTGACAGATAAACCAATTCATTTTACCATGTCGACGATATTTAAACGAACATTTTAATTTTGAATATTCTGAAGTTCATCATTTAATCGGATGCGGAATGCAAAGTCTTTTGCTATATATGCAATATAGAAATTAAATTTCTCGAATTCTTGAATCAACATGATATGAATGAAGAAGTTTAAATAAATAATAAAGTGGCATATGGTTAAATTCATAGCTCCTCAAAACTTTTTCAAGTCAATTGTATGCGAATACAATTTTTGTTCATACTCAGGCGGCACATTGAAGATAATGATAATTATTAATATAATTCACTTTAAATGTATTGCACGCTGAACGAAGATGAAATACAGTAAGCAATAAGCAATTACATGAACATCAGTAATAATCAGTATATATTCTCTGATAAAAATCGTTGATTCAATGCCATCATTAATGTGCATTGCTAAATACGCTAAGTAAGAAGTAATTTTAGATAACAAATACTCCAGTATATTTGTGATGTCGAGTGAATTCAACAAATTTACGCAATCCAACTGATGAAGTTGAGAGATATCGAATATCCATATTGAAAGAGAAACCGATGCTCGCTATTAATTCGGTTCGCTAAAGTTGTTTTATTTTATATATATTTTTTTTTTTTTTGTAGATTGGATCGTTCTCGTTGTTAAAAATTTTTATACAAATTAAATTGAAAACTCGAGTCACGATTCCATCCTAAGTCGGTTTTTTCGTTCATTGATCCATTCGATTGGGAGATAAATAAATCGAAGGAGCCAACAAGTCAATTAAGATAGCGTATTACTTAGCGAGTAATGGTTATTTTTTTTTTCGGCCCATATTTTCCGGCCAACCATATGCTTTCGAATTTTCAATATATCTCTGTGCGCTATTGTCTCAATCAAATTCCATCGCATCGAAATCAGAAATATCCATTGAAATTATGAAAACGTTGCGAGAGTGAAATGAAAACAATTGATTCCTTTCCCTTCGTATCAGAAACAGTCAGTCGCTAGTAGCCAAACAGAATATTCAATTTGCAATAAAAATTCAGCAAATAAATGATGCCCGTTATTCGTTCACTGGCAAGAGAATCGAGAATTGATGAACGACATCCATGCGGCTATTTTAAACGAGTGAAATGTTTATTCTATTTTTTGTTTTTTTTTTTGTTGCCACATAATTTTTCGTTTGTGTACCAAATCTTGGATACTCTTGATGTACTCAAATGACCTCGTTCCGAATTTTTATTACTTTTTATGATGCATATAAATAGTATGGCCAAAACTAATGCATATTGCACACACACATTGAAATAAAATGAAAAAAACAAAATTTGTGTTCTCAAAATTCGGTGGAATTGGTTAAACCTCTCGTGGACTGACTTCGTTTGCAATCCATCAGTTTTATGTTTCTTTAAAATATTGTTTACAATTTGAGCGTGCGCGCGCAAAGCGAAAAGCGAACCACACAGTGTAGTTGTGGTTTTTTGGGATCTAAGATCATCGACAACGAAACAGCGTTAATATCAATTATGTTGCTGAATAATTTTGTGCAATCATAAAATTGAAATGGAAACATGCAGATTTTGTTTGAAGCTATTTGTGTTGAAATTATATAATAAGGCAAATCATTTATTTGGAATTGGGTTTAGTATGCAAAATTATTAAATTGGCACATTGTCTAAAATGCCAATATTTGATGGCTTTTTCCCTTTCACCATCATTTCATTCGATTCATAGGTCTGTGGATGTCAGTTTGCTCTCAGCTGTCGTTCAATACGGACGTACACACTCAGCTGCTCCTCTCATATACATCACAAGTGAACTGTGATGGAGAGTATACACCACTTCAGAATTTGTGTATCGACTAAATTCTAAACAAACACCAAATTAATTTGTGAATTTCTTGGTCTATAAGCAACATCAGTGGATCGGACTTAGAAACAAATTAAATAGTCTTATTCGACTATAAATCAGACCAAAATTTTGTGCAAAAACTCCGTAATTTTGCTGACACAGTTTGACGGCCCGAGCGAACGGAACACATTTGGCATTCGAAATCAGATAAAATTTCAGGTTATTTACCATTTTACCTGTAAGTAGTGGCCTGGAGAACACACGAAAACGAAAAGAATGGCAGGTTCAGTCCACCTTTCGACCGACGAGATAAACGGAGAATTCATTTTCTGAATGTACAAGTACAGATATCAAATGTGCAAAAGTGAACGAGCGTCACCAAATTCGTGAAAGTGAGGTTACGTCAGCTTTTCGTACGCAACGAGGTTTTGCGTAAATGTGAGGTTATGAATCCATAATGAAGACTCATCATATGGCTAATCGTTTTGGAATGCGATTGCTCATGGAGTTCACCAGTCTTTGTACTGCTGTTGAGGCTCAACTAATTTAATAAATTCAACAAATTTAGTTTTAAATTGACCGGAAAAAATTAGTATATTTTGAATTCATTTCCTCTCATAGTTCATTGCATTTGTAAATACCAATTCGGCCTTTTATTTAATTTTTGCCTAAAAAATGTTATTGCTTTAAACTTATACCATTTTGCATTATATCACCATTCGGCGGCCTAGGTAAGGATTACACATGTATTTCCATTTGGCGCAAATAAATGTATGTTAGTTTTAAGGTTTTGACTAATAAAACTGTATCAAGCAAAAAAAAAATAGGTCTGTGGATGTCCGTTTGAATTGACTGTTTTTCGATTTTCCAATTTGAAAATTGGATTTTGGTTGTCAATTGGATGGCGCAAATGACATCATCCACGATCGCATAACTAAATTATTATTCAAAAATGGAAAATGATGCTTGATGAATGGGACTATGAGTTGATCGATGAACGAAACTGCAAACAATCGAATATAAATTATGGCGAATTGCGGTTTTTATATAATGGAAACAAAACACATTTCAACACAATTTAACGGCTGAAATCAATCAATTTTTCGTTGATGTGATTTTGATTGACATGGAAATTAGAAATTATGTGAAAGAAAAAAATGTGTGTTTTATTGTTGGAATTTAGAGTTCAATTGAACGCGAACGGCATCGAATTGTTGGAATGTGAATTTTTCGGATTGACGTTAAATTAAACAATTTTAATTTAAATTAGCAACAGAATTCTTCTAATTTCATTATTACAATTTGATGGAATTTGGATTTGATTTGCGTGTCTAAAATAATGTAAAATTGACTATTGAATATATATTTACAGTAAAAGCCAGCCAATTAATGAATTCTCCACACATTTTTTTCTTCTGATTTCCGAATTGGAAAGCTGAAAAAAATATTCCACTAAAGCCAAAAATACTCGGCATCGATTTAAATTGTTTTTATTCCAAAATATACAAACTCTTGAGACTCTGGGATTATCATCATTATTTACGCATTTTGCCATAAAGACGTGTACAATTCAAATCAAACTGTTTCGCTAATGAGGCTTAATGATTTGAATTTTAAGTGAACAACAATGAATGCTTCGCATCATTTCATTCGGCAAACTCAAGAGTAAAATCAATTCAAACAATTACCTTGAACCATGAACATTAAACATGCCCGTTCAAAGCGACTTTTTTTGTATTTCAAACATTCTAAATTCTAAAGAATATCCAGTGTACACCGAAAATGGTAGTAATTATGTGTGTTTTTCTCTTCGAAACAAAAAAAAAAATAATCCCAATTCAAGAATCGAAATGAATCGAATGGAATGGAATGTGCGCTGTTTGGCCGTTTATTTGGCCAAAACATGAATCAAAGTTCTCCATCTAAACGAGCATTTCATTTCACAATCATTATTATTATTATTATGGATTTGAATTGTAATTTTGTGTGCACACGAAAGCCTTACTAAATCCAGCACATATACTTAATGAATTCGAGCAGTGACTAGAAGAGGAAAAAAAAATTTCGAAGAAGAAAAAATCGATTCGGAAGCAAATTGGAAAAAAATCGAATTGAAACTAACATTAGAAGAATTTTTCAATCGACAACTGAATTCGAAATGTATCTCAAGTTTCTAATGTAAAATATTACACAACTGTTAACAGTTGAGGCATTGCCACGGTCATTGCTGCCATTCAGCATTCAAACATTGAATATATAGTAGCTTCTGTCTGAAATGCGAGACTCTTTTTTGCTCAACTTGCCATTTGTATCAGTCTGCATGGAATGTGGCATTTAAGATTTCAACATGTAATACAATTGCACGTTCGACACGAGCATCAATCCACAAATGTTCTTTACTTCGCAATTAAATTAACAAAGAAAAATATTTTTACTGTTATTCAATTATTGGTCGTTGAATTGGTTCTTTTTCTCTTTCGTTTTTTCGTCGGACGAAAAAGGTTCTGGGTACTGGGGATAAAGTATCATGAAAATGCCAGCGGACACGTGTTTGCACTCAGTCCCATTCGGATAATGATCTGTTTTTTTTTGTTTTTTTTTATTGAAATTCTTCAATCAAATTCCAAAGTTGGTTTTCAGACAGCAGCAAAAGGCACACTCATCGATATGTAATTGTTGCAAGAAAATCCAATCAAAATTGAGATAATTTGCCATTCGCACAAAACATGACTTGCAACTGTTGTTCAATTTGTATCGGCAATTTCATCATCGATTCTGGATTCGAGTCGTGCATGGATTTTTACACAAATATTTTTCATCTTTTTTAAAACTTTAATATTCATTCGCTGGAGTCAAGTCAAAACACTTGATGTGAGAATAATCGCTAAAGTTAAAGGGCGGAGTTGATTCCCTTTTTGTTTGTTTGATACTTCGACAATAAATGAATATCGATTGAAATGGGGCATGACATTGTCTCGTCACATTCGATTCATAATAAATGACCAGTTTGTTTCATCAATCATCCGATTGAAACATGAATACTTGAAATGATTTCAATAAAATGACAGCACTCAATTGTTTGGAGTGGCTGGAATGCAAAGAGATTTTTCCAATTGAAAAACAAAAGACAAATGAACTATAATTTACATTTACTGTGTGTACGCGCCCATTTAATATCAAATATTAAATATATATATTCACAGTTACAACAACTGTTGCTGATGGAAACATTCGAAACCAATAATTTTGTGAATGGCTCAAATTGTAGGGCACAGCAACGGAGACAAATGACGTACGAAAAGGACAAATACAATAAGCTCATTAGTTGTGCATATTAAATGACCGTACGGAAAAATTGTCGTCCATCATATTCGATTCAGCTCGTGCCGCTATTAAGGCATTCCGTTTTCCCATTCGAACCGTTCTAATATCAAATTCGAAATTGGAAATTACATTTTTGTCCGATATCAATCATTTCGATGGAGGAATGTCGCATTTCGAAGGAAAGGGAAAATTGTTGACATTTGCTACGGAATAACATGAAATACGGACACTGGTCACATGCCTGATTGAAATGTCACGCACACAATATCGATTTATGTTTTCAATTTTGCCCTGCAAATAATTTCATTTGAATCAATTGTTGGAATATCATAATAATTTGTGCCAGAAATATTCCCATTAGTATGCTCTTGGACACCATTTATGGTCGTTTTGGTCCCGTGTTGCAGGATTATAATGAAAGAAAATAAATTAATTGCATTCCGAGCAAACAATACCCTTCGCCGCAAAAAAAAAAAAAAATAGAAGGAACAATTGTCCCCAAAGCTATTTATTTATCAAAGAAGAAATTCCATTCGGCTATGTAGCCATCCATTTTGACACTTGCAATAATAATAATTTAATAAAAATCCGGACCTGGGAAAAGGGAAATCCTTTATACATGCCTTAATTTCGAATATGCTGAAATCGCACAAAAGGCATTCTTTTCGAACTTTTTTGATTTATCGCATTTTCTTTCTGTTAATTTTCACCATTTTTGTTTTTTCGTACACCATTCAACCCGATAAATGAACAATTTCACATCGGAATTGAATTATATATATTTCGGGCATTTCCATTATCAAAAATGTATGAATAATAAAAGAGTTCCATCTACGGAAATGACAATTTTCGGAAAGGAAAATTATATTTCAGTTTTTCATTTTTGAATTCCGTATTCTGTGCGGGCTTGTTCACATCTGGTGGATTACCAAAAAGCTTTTATACATCCCATTTTGACCTGTGTGCGGTCTCAAAAAGATCTTTTTCATTGAAATAATGCGAAGAAAATGGAGAACGAAAAAAAAACACGAATCAAAAGTGAGAGAAACTTGAAAATTCGCCCACATTAAATGCTCGCCATCGATTTTTTTTTTCCATTCACAAAGCAGCCGAATTGAATAAAATCAAAATGAACGAAACAAAATGTTAGAATGCTGAGAATTTAAGTGATTCTTTTTAATGTGCGAAATTTCAATGGAAAGGTATGTGGTATGTGCCATGAATTTACGGCTATGAAAACTAAGCTTCAAATTTCGTGCCTTGAATCACGTCAAGCATAAAAAAGAAATAATAAAATAAAGTGTCACCTTCAAAAAAAAAAAAAAAAGAGGCGACAAATATTGCATTCCATCATCGATGGTGTGTTCCGCGATGGTGGCAATGTATACTCTATTCCAGCCTGCCACCAAATTCCATTTTGCAAATACGGAAAATGGCACATTTTCCACGGCATCGCTTCTTTCCTTTCGCTGTAACTTTTTTCCGAAATAAAAAATGATCTCATAATATCCACGTTTATGGGTTTTAAACGGCATAAAAGACCAAAGCAGTGATATTTTCTTCTGGAAAATGGGAAAAAATGAAGTGCCGAAAAATCCAGCAATAAAACCGTTTTTTTTAACGTCGAATCGAGTGAATTGCGAACGAGAACGCCAAAAAAAAGGGAATGAAAATAAAAATCGGAAGTGGTAAAAAAGAAATGAAAATGAAAATGAAAATTTGCGAGACATTTTAGAAGTGCTTGGCATAAATCCCTTGATTTACTTGCATCACTGCGGAAAAAGAACTCCGACGAAGAAGAAGAAGAAGAAGAAGAAGAAGAAGAAAAAACGGCTCATAAAGAAAAGGGATTTTGTAAATGTAAAATGTTGAATGCTAAATTTATATTACCAGCTACAGCTGACTGTGCACTGTGCAGTTTATAGAGTGTCATGTACAAAAAGCACGAACGAAGGACTATGGAAAAGGAAGAAAAAGAAGAACCAATTCCATTTTCGCATTTCAAAACCGAAAAGCTCAAATCCGCTTATGAACATTGGCGTTGGCAGATGGAAAAATTGTTCGCGATTCAATAGCATTGTGAAATTGATTTGATTCGAAAGGGCCAATCATAATAATAATAATAATAATAATAATAAATTTATTATTACATCGATTTTTATTTCTTCGAAAAATTGACACAAAATATGGTTTTGAAAAGGGAAATTACGAAAAATTACTCTCTTTTCAAATTGGACGCACATAAACACACACACAGAAGCCACACAAAAGCCACACATTCCTTTCAAGCGAATGGATTCTCGAGAACAATTTGTTTCATCAATGAAATGTGAAATGCTCAAGAGACTTTTTTGAATCGGTTACTTTGAAGATGACTCAATTCATCACATGAAAACAAATCCATCTTACCCCATCGAAGTGAATGCTATGTGTATTGCATCAAAGAAATTCCCTTTTTTCCCTTTAACTTTTAACTAGAACTCATTTCCGTTGATTGTCGGAAATGAGAATATTTCCATATATTCAATGGCTGACGACCATCTGAAGAACGATGCAATTTCATACATTATGCAAATCGATACGATTCGCATACACAATCATGCAAACAGCAACAATAAATACAAAACCGCAAAGGGGAAACCGTTAGATTGCATTGAACTAGAAACAGCAATAAATTCTTCTTTTTTTCTTTCAAATCGTACAATGGAATTTTCAATCTGCTTTTGCTTACTCGTCATTGCATAAATTTGCAGCGATTCTATTGTCTTTGGCAAAATTCAATCACATAATGTTTGTCGCAATTTAAATTTAAATGAATCGATGGATGTTTTGGTTTTGTTCAATGTCATTGCATCATCGTTCATCGTAATGGACACAAAACGCATGCATTTAAATGAATTGTTAATGAAATGTGGTGTGTTTGGTTTTTGGCTTAACATCCATATCCATACAGTGGATACAGTGAATCCATATTTGAATTGTCGATAGGCCTTTTGGTCGGTTTTGGTTTGCATTAAATATTTAAATGTGAACAAACGGTTTTACCCCAATTTTATTCAACCCATTCATTTGCATTTCACCATAGTAATGGCTCTTTTCTTCTCCGGTTTGTGTGCTGTTTGTATTTTGTAAATATATAATAATTTGCATTCCATGGATACTACTAGAACCAACAGGGCTGGTGTTCGACGGAGTGAATGAAAAAAAAAATTATTTATTGAAATGAACGTGATTTATGTTTGTTGATGAGCATGAGGGAGCGTTCAGCAATTGCAATTGCAAAATGAATTTCTGCCGGAAAAACGGGTGCGGAGAGAAAATATTTTCAGTTCACACTTCAATTTATCATTTTACCCCACACACAATGCTCATAAATTTTGCATATTCAATGCTCAACGCTCGACAATATTCGATTTGAATTTTGGATTGAGAATCATTCATGATGATCAAATATGCAAATGTTTCAGTAAATATTTGATTGAAAACTGTAACCGAGAATCATATACTCGGGTATCTGGTATTTTTTGACTATTATGCTAAAGCTGTGATTTTTTGAAGTTTTTTTTGCCATCAACAGCAATACAACAATTGATTGCTCAATTCACATTCACATATCTCATAAACCGCATTCATTACATTAAACAGTAATGGATATTCCGAACACTTCTGTTTTTTCTCCCTGTCTCTTTTCAAATCACCATTCGCCATTTGGTTTCGGTGCATTTCCGATCATCCAAATCTATTCAAGATTTAGCAAATCTTTGACTCTTTTTTTCTTTTTTGTTGGTTCAGGAAAATCAAAAATAAATAAATATCTCAATCGATTTGATGCTTGAAAGCATTCGAAAATTTGTTCTTCTTCATTTTTTTTCATTCGAATTTTATTCTATAGTTCGATGGAATCAAAAATCGTTTTGCAATCCATTTTCGATGATTTCGCCTTTGGACGCAATTTTAGCAGCCTTTTCCCATGGCAATATTAAACGGCAATTCATTCCGGCAGTGAAACGATTCTCTTTTGATGATTTGAAGCAATAACTGAGATTACAATTGCTTAAACATTAAACATTAATCATTCACAGTATGTGTTTGTGTGGGAATATAGTGGATGGATATTGGATGGGTTCCATATGCCATCTGTAGTGAATTGTATCATTCTAGATCATAATTTTTCGATATTTGAAATTGAATTTCGATTTTTCGAATCAATTGCCATTGGACAAAAATAGAGGAAACGCTACCAAACACCAAAATCACATTAATACAATTGATGCTGATGTGAATAAAATTCAGTATACGACAGAAATAAATTGATGTGCAGCCGAAAAAGGAAGAAAAAACAACATTCTTTTGCGTAAAAGAAAAAATTTTGCGTTGGCTGTGTGTAATATGCCGTGATAAAGAGAGAAAAATTCATGGTTGAGATATTCGAAAGCTCTTCCTCGTGTTCATGATAAATAGATTGTCAGTTATTTAGGCTGATGGTTGAAATAACATTTGGAAAATTTGCACATCCTTTAATCTTAATAGGAGTTTGCAACGCCTACGCCGTTCGCACCAGCTAAAAAAGAGAAGTAGGAGAAAATGGAGTCTTGACGTCTACAAATACAGCACACAATCAATGTGTTCCATTCGCATATAAACTTTGCATGTTGATAAGAAGCTGGATAAATGATTCAATTTCTCAAAAAGGATTTATTCATTCTTTTGATTTGAACGATTTTTTTTAATAAAACCAATTGAATAAATGCATTCATTGAATTTATTCACGAAATTCGTTTATGTTTTGATTTCCAGTCGATTGGACAGTGGCGAATGCGAATGAATATTTAGGAAAAAAAAACGGAATTTCTGTTATATTTGCGCCCACTTTTTTATTGAGATTCTAGTTTTTCTCTTTCATTTCCGATGAAAATGTCACATTTTGCAAGAACGTGGGCTGATTGAGCCCGAAAGCTTAAAAATGAAGGAATATTATGTAGGCCTGAAAAAAAAAATTTCGAATTTAAACAGCAAATTGATAAAACCCCTTCGAACAGCATTGGCAAAATAATCCTGGCCTTCGGTCTCATTAAATTGCTGTTCCAAGTTTCGAATGCTAATTTCAGGCCATTCATTTTCCGTTTATATTACTTGCCGTTCGGTGACTCATTCTTTATCGGACCCTGTAATGTGTGAGTTTCATACAAAATGCATGAATCTCGGGTGTTATCTTTGTGTTCCATGCTGCATGTGAATCATTGATTCCATACTCCATACTCCGAACGATTGATGTGATTGTTTATCCTTGAAAATTTCCCATTCAAAATGTTGTGAACGACAGATAAAAACGGAGAATTGCATACATTCAATTCAAATATACAACATAAATGATGAGAAACAGAGAGCAAGTGAAGCAAAAAAAAAAATCGATTTATTGTCCAACTCCATCACCAATGATGAAGGAAAAGAAAAATACGGCATGTTGCGTAGGAAGCAAACAACAAAACATTTGGCCAATGTTTTTATTTATTCTATGAACGTATCCCATTCGATACCGTTATTTCCATCAATAAAACATGTTCAGACATATTTCGCTGTTTTCTACTCATGACGTATTGTTGTTGTTGTTGTTGTTGGTTTTATTTTTCTGCGAGGGGTTGCAATACGTTGCGGCATCTAGAACATACTATAACAGTGGAATTTTGCCACTTGAGCCGGATCCGGCAGGCGCATTGTTCAAATATAATGAGTAAAAACGAAAAGACGATACACATTGGCATGGAAATTGCACAAGGCCATGACAAATCGTATAATGAATGTATGAACGAGAAGGAAAACGATGAGATCCATCGCTTTTATATGTAGTTGCGGTTGAAACAGCGCATGTCGTTACCATGCCAACTAATATTTTGTGTGGATTTTCGTCTAAAATGAATCCTAAGCTATTTTCAGCTTCAATTGTCACATTTGGAAAATGATGATGATGATGGTGGCGTTTGATGTATACAAAATAGTAATATACGTGCAATTTGTGCATTGTGTATAATATTTTTATTTTTTATTTTTTTCCCCTGTTGTCTAATAATGATGATGATGTGCATGAATGACATAGGCTGTTAGCCCCACTTTCTATGCTGATGAAACGGCCATCTAAATTTGTGGATAATGTACACGAAATCCACCGAAAATTTGAATGCATGCATGGAATTTTTCCGAAAGAAACACATTGCGTACGAATTCGCATTCGAAATGGTGATTTCAATTTTCCATGCCGCATTTGTTTTGTTGTCGGTTTGTTGAATGTCTTCCACCTGCAAAGGAGATACCACAGGGACGTGAAGGCTCCATGTGTGCGAATGTTTGGGTATTTTTCTTTGTATATATTGTACATGTGAAGTACAGAATGATTATGTCAATGTTGTCTCCAAATGACAAGCATAATCAATATTTATGTTCATTGTTCCCGTCTTAAAATGTCGCCATTAAGATTAAGATAGACATCAATGACTACTATATGCTTTAACAATTCTTAGTCTCTCATCCTTTGTCTTTTGTACTTTTGATTAATTCCTGGAGAAAATGAATGGAAAATTCCTACGATGCTATTTATTGACGTGTGCTTATCATGATCTACGCATGATGTGATGTTTTTCATACAAATTATTCCGAAAGTTTTCTTGAAAAATTGATGGATTAATTAACTCGAAAAAGTATAAGTTTTCATTTGAAGAACTTTGTACAAAAACTGAATACTTTTGAAACTTGAAACCTGATTTAGATTTTTCATTTGTTTCTTCAATCAAAAATATCTTTTTTGTATGCAAAAAAAAACCCAACGGTAATACACATCACATGATGACTGAATCCATTAAGTAATTGAAATGCTGCTATTAAACCAAAGTCTCACTCAACACTTGAAATGACGTTATTTTTTTGTGTTGTTATCATTGCCCGAATGTCAAATCGACTCAAAGAATATTTTCCATTGAAGAGAATATTCTCGAATCGAAAACATCATTCATTTAAAATCTTTCCAAACAAATCAAGCCGAATCAAAGCTTTGAACCCTCAATGGAATAAGAAATAAGAAGTTTTGTGGCGGTGTGTGTGTGATTCTTTTAATTCCATTTAACGTGAGTGTTGTGCTGTTGTGTCGTTTTTTTTTATTTCCCATAATATCATTTCATCACATCAACCATTGAGCGTTAAGCGCATTTAATATCTTGACAACTGAATTGCTGAATTCACATTCCACACGCAAAACATAAAAAAAACTGAATGACAACAATGCTACAAAAAATATGACAAAAGAAAATGAAAAATCTCCAAATGAAAGAAAGAAAAATGAAATTTTATTTATGAATTGAATCATTTCATTTTGGAATTGCTATTGCTTGATGTGTTTACACTAATCAAGCTTTAAAATCGTTTTGCATTTTTTTGTCCCCGGCCTTAAACATAGTAAATCGACTCCGATCGGGCTAAAATTTTGATTGTATATTCGCCCTGAGGTCTAGTTGTTGCAGTGAAATTTTTATGGGTTAAAACCCATTGGTTACCAAGTTATGGGCTAAAATGTTTTTCTTCACACAGACGTTTTTATCATTTCAAGTGACTATAAAATGGGATTGATGAGTTCGCCCAATGTCCTATCATCACAGATCATGGAACTGGATGTGTTCTATTGATTGGTAGCGGTTATGGGTCAATATGGGTCGATATAGTGACGGCGTGCCCATTTTACTGGGACAAATTGTCAAAATTATGGATTTTAAGGAAATTTAAAGATCAATAGCCAGGGGAGGAGTGGTCCTGGGGACGTGAAAATTTTACACATAACATATTTTCAGACAAGCTATCAACTGTCTATAAGGATGGGTCGATAATACCGATCTACCGGGTAGCTGTAGTGTACCAAACTAAAATTCAAAAAAATTTCTCTTATTCAAATGCGCAAGTTCAAGTGACTATAAAATGGGATTGATGAGTTCGCCCAGTGTCCTATCATCACAGATCATGGAACTGGATGTGTTCTATTGATTGGTAGCGGTTATGGGTCAATATGGGTCGATATAGTAACGGCGTGCCCATTTTACTGGGACAAATTGTCAAAATTATGGATTTTAAGGAAATTTAAAGATCAATAGCCAGGGGAGGAGTGGTCCTGGGGACGTGAAAATTTTACACATAACATATTTTCAGACAAGCTATCAACTGTCTATAAGGATGGGTCGATAATACCGATCTACCGGGTAGCTGTAGTGTACCAAACTAAAATTCAAAAAAATTTCTCTTATTCAAATGCGCAAGTTCAAGTGACTATAAAATGGGATTGATGAGTTCGCCCAATGTCCTATCATCACAGATCATGGAACTAGATGTGTTTTATTGATTGGTAGCGGTTATGGGTCAATATGGGTCGATATAGTGACGGCGTGCCCATTTTACTGGAACAAATCGTCAAAATTATGGATTTTAATGAAATTAAAGTTCAATAGCCAGGAGAGGAGTGGTCCTGGAGACGTGAAAATTTCACACATAGTATATTTTTAAACGGGCTATCAACTGTCTATAGAGATGGGCCGATATTTTTAGTCTACCGGGTAGCTGTAGTGTACCAATCTATATTTCATAGAATTTTCTCACATTGAAACGCTCAAGCTCAAATGACTTTAAAATGGGATTGGAGTATATGCCACCGGTGGATTAACCATATTTGGTGGAGCTATATGTACTCTATCGACTGGTACCAGCCATGGGTCAATATGGTTCAATATAGTTTAGGCGTGCCCGTTTTACTGGAACAAATCATCAAAATTATGAGTTTGAAATTCAAAGATCAATAGAGAGGGACCTGGAGACGTGAGAATTTCACAGGATCGTATCATCGGGAATTTTAAGTATTTTTAAAGGCGACAGAACTACTATAACTAAAAAGTCCAACACATCAAGCGTTCTGTCAATTAATTGGCAGTGTATTTTGATTGTTTCTCTTTTAATGTCAAATGAAGCAAAACGAAATGTAGAAGAAAATAAGAATAAGAAAAAAAGAAGAAAACCTGGGAGAACCCAAATGTAAAAATGAACAATGGACCATGAACTCTCTTGTCCGCATCTCATTGTCATTATTATTCTTATTATTATCGTTCGGAACAAATAAAACTTTCGCGATGTTGTAATTTGAATTTTTCTCATTTCATTCGGTGAAATTGTTTTTTTCGTTTGTTTGTCTGGTTCTTCTTCGAATCCAAAAATTGTACTTCTTTTACAATGATTCTAATTGAATTCGTATATGTAAAGTAAAGGTATCGTGTAAATTGACGCTGATGATCCAAAAGTTCGGTTTGATTCCTCCTGAGAATTTGAGAATATGATGGTTTTGGTTACTTTGTAAAGTGCACACCAGCGTACAATAATAATGATAATAATAATTGGTATTATTGTCACTGTCGTTGACTTAATGCTGAAGCCAAATTTCATGTACATTTTTGTGACGTGCAAAAGTCAGCTTGTCATGTATTAATCATTGTCAGTCAAATGGATTGCATAATCCATGTATAAAATACACCGTTGAACCTTTCAACATACAATGGCAATGATGCTCAACAAACAGAACGTATCAGTTTACCTTCATCATTATCAATCGTCAACATCATTTTATCTCATCTTCGTATTATCTTCCCCACCAACGATCATATTTCATGTACATATATGTTTTTTTTTTCGATGCATACACTGTGCACTGAGAACAAACACTGTGTATAGTGTATACACACAATATCGGTACATGTGAACGAATGATCTATTCACACGGTACCGGTTTTTCATTTCACGACTCTTTTGGCTCTCTTTCCATTGATTTTCATCAGAAAAAAAAAGCCGAGCGATTTGGCAATCGATGCCCCGTATACATGAGTTCGAAGACCAAAAACCAGACTCTGAACCGACAATGGATTGTATTTTTTATTTTGCAAATACATATGTTGTTGGTTGCATCAAGAGCCGGCTCCACTATGATGAAATATTCTGAAGAATAATTGTTTTTTTGTTTTGCCTTTTTCATTTCATGTCACATCGTTAACCATCCAATTTTATGTCTTTGATTCCGTGAGGCAAAAATGAATTCTCCAATGCAAAACAAAAGCATTTTTCGATCAATTTTTTTTGGTGAGAATGGCATTCACAAAGACAAGACAAAGTTACAAAGGTCGTAATAAGTCAGTCATTTCCGTGACATATGAATCATGGGCTGCAATCAAATTCATAACAATTCTATTACGATTTTTTTTTAGATCGTTTTTGCTCATTTATAGTAGAAAACTTGCGAGGAAGTTTCGTAAATTGTACTCATTACACTTTGGTTTTATTGCACACACAGACACAAATCGCCCGGCAACAATTGTAATAGCAATTTGATGCCAGTGTGAAATAAACGATTTCTTGATATGGCATCGTGCGTTATGTGATATGTGATATGCGATACTTGATCGCACAGCATCAGTTTTAGTGACAGATTTTTTCCATTAGAAGACAGCACGCGTGTTTTGTCGCAATAAATCAAAAGCAATTAAATAGCTTTTAATGATGCCTTTAGTGGTAATATTGATTTCATGTAAGATAACCGAAAAGCCGCATACACGTTGAAGCCCTCTGTTGATCAGATCATGAAAGCTTTACCGGTAAACCGGTTAAAGCTTTACCATTCACGTCGTCGACTTCAATTTTTCAAGTCCAATCGAATTGAATAGCAAAGTATTCAATCGCTTTCTTTAGCCATACAAAACTAGATGTCGCTCGTTTGAAAAATTAAACTTTTGTTTTTGAAATTGAATATTTTTTGTCATTCAAATTTTTTCGTTTCTTTCATTTGTTTTTATACAGAATTTGAAGGACATCCAACAACGAATCTTAAAAATTTACCTTGGAGCCCATTATATTGTGTTCTACAGCAAGATGAACAAACATTTACGGCTTATTGTAGCGAAGAACTTTCGGTGAGTTGTTTTTCTTTTGAAATATTTCCATCACTTTTCAATTCATTAAATTAAATGCCACTAACATTGACTAACAAATAATATTTCATGCTGCCAATCGATAAGATTTTTCCGGCTACGCCTAATAAGGAGAAGGTTTGTATTCAAAAATAACCCAAACCAATCTAAATCACAATAAATCTAGTCCTTTCGTGCTTTCGTTTCTTTTTGAACGTTTGAAATTGAGAATCTTTCCCCATTTTTGTATCTTTTCAAATATCAGCTGACAGATATGCTGTTTGCCGAATTGCCACGGGTCCGTTTGGATCGGGTACGTCGACCAAATAAATTCATATTTGATACCACATCAACATTAAGCGAAGTACCTGAAGAAAGTGAAGGCTATTTAGATGCATCAGACAAAGAACAAAGTTTGGAACCACAAGAATTACAACAACGTTTGGATATGAATACAACATTGACCAGCCCATTAGGTATGTTGATTATGATCATATTTTTTTTATGGTTTACTCTGGAATTAATTGGAATCGAAGAAATTATCGAAGGCGAATGACGAATGCAAATTTGACTGATAACATTTTGTTTTCTTACTACAAACTACAATTATCACATTTGAACGACAGCAAATCTTTAATAAAAAATATTCCAATTAACCAACGATCAGAATCATTATTATTCATTCAACGGCTTATTATGCCGATTTTATTTATGGTTGTTTGCCTCTTGGGCACCATAAAAATATTAATATTGATGCGCATGCCATTAAATAGCGGCCACTTACTACTTATAACGGGATCCATTTAAGTTAGTGTGTTATAATAATGATCGTTAAAACTATCATCACATTTATTCAATCGGAACCCGAATCGGGGGGCAACGAAGAGCAAAAATCGAAATAAACCAAATGAAATGGTGATTGCAATGGAGGCAAAGTACTCGTTTTCATGGCATCCAACTAAACGGCATTTGAATTCTCATCGGTTTTCTTTTTCTTCTTTGGATTATCAGAAGTAATAGCATTGTTGTATGCAAATGACGAGAGGCAGAATTTGTTATTTTGAAAACAAAAACGAGAAGTTCAATGTTTTTGTTTTTACTCCAGCCGTTTCAATGGATATACTGTTCAATCGAAGGTGGTCCTGAGTACGTCATTGTTATGGAATAGGATGCCTTCCAACACAAAGACTAAGAAAGGAAAAAAAAAACAACAAACGCTTTGAAATCTATTTTTAAGATCAGTTTTTGAAGAATGCATCATAACGTAATATATATTCATTGGCATCTGTGTACGGAAGTAACCGGAGACTGAGATTTCTGTGTATTTTTTTCTTCCACTTTTTAATTTAATGCAAGTTTATTTTTAGTACAAACGTAGAGTAGATTAAAGACAAAACATATTGATCCATTCGTTTCCCATTCAACGGGAATATTACATGCAACAAATGAGTCGTTTCTTTTTCCGGAGAATTACCAGATGCATCGATTGTGTTTTAGATTTATGAACACTTGAAATCGTCTAAAAATACACAAAATCATATGATTTCGAAAATGGAAAATGAAAAAAATTCGAAAAAATCGGTCGGATGAGTATGATAGATGTGTATATGTCTCTGGACTTGAAATTTATCGAAATCAAACAAATTTATGAATACTGAACGATGAACAGTGAACAGTCAAATCGGTTGCAGTCAAACTCATTATGTCAAAATAGATTAAACAAATTTTTGTTGAGTTTAATTTATTTTCAAGACGTAATTTTTAAACTTTTTGTATTCTTTGGTGTATTTTCAGTCGTAATCAGATAGAAAAAAAAATATTCTCACAGATCGATTGGCAATCTCAACGAACAATAGCAACAAAATACGATTTCCTAGTAAATTGAAAATATGAATTTTTCGAAATAATTGAGCATTTAGAAAATGCACCGTTCCGAAAAAAAAATAAAATTCCAATAAAATGATAAAACTTACGAAATATCCGAAACTATCAAAGCATTATGTCTGTTTTGCGTTATGCAAGCAAGGCAGTGCCAATCTCAAGCAAATCATTATTACTGACATAATAATCTCACCATTTTTGCTTCGGAAAATGATCTGACAAAAACAATCTCGCTTTTTTTTATTGTGTTTTTTTTTCTGCCATCACATTCATAAAAGTCATTAAGATCGCGGCATTTGTATTTAATTCCACATTTTATTCAAATTTTCGCTTGAGATGGACTGCGTGAGAAAATGAATGCTAATTTCGTTGTTTCGTTTGTGGCTGTTTGTTTCATTTTGATTTTGTCTTTCATTCGATCTCGCATGGATCACGTGTGATAAATGTCGTATTTTTTCGTGTTGAGTGGTTTCCTCCATTGAAAAAAAAGCATTCTTCATTTCATGATGTGGATAAAAGGTCTTTTTCAGCTTAAATATTGAAAGTGAAAATTGAAAAAATTTCGAAAATTCACAGAATTTCCCATCCTATTTCTTAATCTTTCTGAATGCATCTGACGACTATTAGTTTATTTTAGGCTCATTACATAAGCTGGCGATTAATTAAAGTTAATATGCCTATCGTATGCCCTATTTTACCAAAGCACAACAATGGATGAGGGAAACTAAATGACCTTTTAATCGTAAATTCACCACAGCAATCGAAAAACGCAGACAAAAATGTCGAATTTTCACAAACAATCGTTGCTTCGTTTATGGCTGTTATATCAGAGAATTCAGTCAATGAATCAAAATGTTTCAAATCAGTTGACGCTTTTTGGAGCTCCAAATGTCTGCAATGTTTGCAAATATCGCAGGAAAAAACACAATGAAAAAGAAAAAAAACCGAAATATGTTTATATGCGTGATGCGAAGCATGAAACGTTAACAATTTGCCGAACAATCGAAAATGACACCGCCTGCAATGTATGCAATGAATGAATAAAATGTATAATTGTAATAAAATCCAATAAATTCTGCATTTTAAAATTGTTTTCAGAACCCTTCGGAGGATAAAACCCAAAATGAACAATGGACAGCAATCAATTTTATTGATCAAAAATAAATTTGTCGGTCGGCCAAAAAGCCTTTTAATGAATGTTAAATGTCCTGGTTTTATTGTATTTCAAATGGTTACTGGTAACTGGTTACTGGTTATCCATCTATTCGCTTTGTTCAATTTAAAAACCATCTCACACACTTGCTATAAAATTGTACAATTGAATTGCCGGTAGTGAAACACATAAACACACACACACACTGCATATAGTGCCGATGATCGATTGTGATCTTCTCACATTTCTGTCTCTTTTTCTGTTGTCATTCGTAATTCGTTGGAACGAATGAAAATAATAATGATAATAATAATATTAACAATATAAATGAAGTTCCATGCGCACGATACCGTACCGCATCACTTTGACTCATAAGACCGTATGACTGTTTGCGTCTATCATGAACAGAGTAATATTTAGCGTTCGATATGAGTCAAGTGAATGCGTCTCAGTCAGTTGTATACGGTATTTCAAACTGCACAAACGTCGTTTTACGGGAACAATTTCATTCAAAATATATTCAGAGTTTTTTTTTTTGACCGGGTGCAGTGAAAACGGCTTTTCACAAGAGATACAAAAAAATAATGTTGTGGAAAGATTCGTTTTTTTGTGTTTTATTGAATTTCGAATGAATAAAACGGTTTGTTTGTCAAATCACAAAATTCCAATTGTTGTTGTTATTCATGTATCTGTGTGTGTGTGTGTGTCTTGTTTAATATTGAAATAATTCAGAAACTGAAAATAATGACAATTGTCCATTGATCATTGTTGTCGCAAATAAAGAACAACACAAATAACAGATAAACCTTTGTTATTTGGTGAAGAGTGAAAAAAGTGTTTCATTCAATTGATGAATTAAAGGTGAGGCAATGAAATTGCAAACAAAAAATTCTATGGCATCCAATTCATTCGAAAAGTGAATATAATTTCGATGTACGACAACAAATTTTTTTTCCGACGATCATTTGCAACGTATCGCTCATTGCCCATTGCTCATTGACTGCTCCAGCCATTTGTGAATATTTTTAGAATCAAAATTGGAGAGAGAGAAAAGATTGTTGAAATTCGAAAAACGGTTCCCGGTGTCTGTTTCAATTACGTGTTTCGTAGTAATAGTAAAGAATTAACATGAATAAAACAAAAATTCCCTATTTGAAAACCCCATACACACTATCACACCATACACCTTATGCCAACGGACATTTATAGTCAACAAATACAGAATAAAAACATTCATCCACCGCCGGAAGTGCACTTATATACGATACACAACAATATATTCAGTTGTTGTGATATTTGGGTTTTTGTTTGACAACTCAAACAAAAGCCTCCTTCAAAGTGCATTTGGGCGTTTTGTGTCCTATATTCGTATAATCAATTTAATATAGTTCCTGAATTTCAAACTGACGACTGACTGAGGGTTGCTCATTCGGCTATATTTGTCAATAAAAAAAATAGATAAATAGCCGATTCATATATATCGTAAACATGCGTACATATTTCCATTTGCCTGTTGTTCCTGTTCCCACAATTCTTGTATGGTTTATGGTTAGTGAAGTTTACGATCGATTTCCTGACACTGGATCCGCATTGAAAAACCTATTGTCAATAGACCACATCCTTTGATTTTTGGATTCTGTGAGAAATTATTATTTGAATGGTGGATTTAAACAGAAAGTGATTCCATTTTAAAATTCACAAAAGAATAATCAACTCTGTGTATCGAACAAAATAAACATATTAGTATTATGGCTGGTATTCGATGCCTTATACTGTAAAGTCTAACTCCAAATTGAACGTTGAGTCAATAACAATAAATTTGCTTCATTTTTTTTGTTCCACGTCTTATCAGTAAATAGTTCGTTTACGCTTATCTTGATCTATTCCTAACAATAGCAATGGAAAGATAGATTTATGAGCCCATTCACGACTCGTTCAGTCATTAAATTTGGAATTCGCGAAAAAAAAAAACGAAAAGAAAAAATGCCCTAACGAAACAATGGTCGAATCAAATCGAATTCGAATTAGTGTATTTAAATATATTGTAAATCAATCGGCAAAGTATTTCATTCTATTTCCATTCGGATTTCGGAGGAAGCATTGAATTCTTTTTTTTTTATGTTTTGTGACAAGACGGAAATGTTTGATGTGTTTCGTTTTTGCAATGAAATGAAAACAATTCATCTACACACAGACACACAAGCAAAAAAATGCAATTATTTTCAAAACAAAAATAATAAAAATGATTTCAAAACCGCAAAAAATATGCTCAGCTTGCAGTGAAGCGACTCAATAACATCCAAGAAAATGAAACGAATTGTTATGAACAAAACTAAACATTCGGCATGTGTGTGTCTGTGTATATTGAATTTAATTTGTCTCTTTGCGATTCGGTGTACCATGTCGCGATAAATGTTTCAGCCGCTCCGTTTCGAACATTTCAAACGCATTTCAAAATAAGTGCACGAAAAATGTGAAATAAAACGGCCAAAGCCTGAAGCAAAAAAAAAAAAGAACCAGAACAATTGGTGTGATTTATTTTTGTTGAATGATATTTTGTTGTGTTCGTAATTTAGTTTTTTTATTTGAGGCGATCGCATTCTGTGTCGACACTTTTCATGTGCGATGTGCGGTATTTTCTTTAGATTTGAAATTTTTTTTTTATTATTATTCGATGACGAATTTTCCTGTTTATTTTCGGTTTTATTTCTCTTAAAATCATCGAATCATGTCTAGATGAGAGGAAAACAAAAACAACAACAACAACAACAAAACGGATCTTAACTACAAACGAACCTCGTAAACAACCAGAAAATTAGAACTCAATGATAGTTTTTAGTTCTGTCTTTTTTTTTGAGACGCGAAATAAAGAAATGAATTAATTGAGAAAGTGACTGAGAGACAGAGAGAAAGAAAAGAAGCGATTCAATGTTGTGCGTGTGTTGCGACATTCTTTTATCGAATTGAGAGAAAATATTTTGGCATCTTAAGAAAGAAAAGTCACGTCAGGTCTTTGATTGTTGCCATTCAGTCGAAAGCGTTTTTCTTTTCTTTTTTTCTTTTTCTTTCTTCAAAAAATTGTAACGGCCGATCAATATCAATGAATTAAACTTTCCCGTTTTCTTTTTCTCGTTGTGATTTCGTTTTTATTTATTGCTTGCCAAAGTCCATTAAAATTAGTTTCACAAAATTTTGCTCAGTTTTATCAACTTCCTGTCGAATTTATCACAGACACATTCGTTTTCCCTAAACATTATTAAGGCTGACATTTGACTGTGGCAATCAATTTGTTCGGTTGATGATCGGATGATTCAGAATGACGGCTAAAACGTAAAACCGTCGTATATGGAAGCCTCAATAAATTACACTCCGTAATATCCACCTATAATTATAATGAGCACCCAAAATGGCTAACATCAATAACATTTATGGTATTCATTCGAAATTCGGAAAAAGATGTCTTGACTGCAAAAAAAAAACCAACCGAAAAATAAAGAAATTTTCAAAATATCTCATTCATATTTAGTGAGTGAGTGTCAAATCATATTTAAAAAAAAATAAATGCCTTTCGAATTAACCTTGACATGATGTAATCGTGCGGCACCAGCCAAAATGCTACATTAAAAGTTCACGCAAATTCACCATTTAGACAATCGGGGGAAAGAAAAACGGCTAAACGAAATAAAATTAAAAAATTTAATCAAAAGAAAAGTGTCGACTTCAATGAGATAGAAAAACTATTTTCCGGCACTGGCGACACCAAAACTGTGATATTTGCTATTCTAATTTTAAACGAATTACATGAGAGTTGCAAAGAGATGTTTTTCTATTCGTTCCATTCTTGATGGCCGATGTTAACGATTTGTCTACAGCAATAAATCTGTTTGCAAAAGATTTTCAAAAACAGATTTTCTTACAATATTTGGCGTTGAGCCAAAATTGTAACGCACATGTATTTTACTATTCACTGCTTGGCTATGAATGTGTTTTGAATTGGCATTTTGCTATTGTTTGGTGCCTGCATTTCAACAGAATAAGAAAAAAAAATCTGCTTAAAATTGGAAATAATGTTTTTTTCAAGATTTTCTTCTTCGAATTTCTATTGTTTTTCATCCGTTGGCCTTGACTTCAGTCTCCACTCCAGTCCATGCCACAAAACTATTGTTTTTCTGCTAGATTGCAATATTTCTTCATTTTGCCTTCTGTACTTGAAGCTTGAAGTTCGAATCAGAATGGGGAATCGTATTCGGCCATTGAATGGTATTTCGTTGTTCAATTTGTTTGTTAATTTTGTTTTGCTTTGTTAACCAATTTTTCACTGCCAACAAAAGCGATTGAACAATTAATTCAAAATGAACTATTTTGTAAATTTATTGTTATTCATTTAATTTCAACGCCAATGAACTGACAATAGGTTTTCATGAGCAAATATTTACTCATCAGCCGTCGATAGTCGGCAGAGTGCATTGAAATTTATTGAAAATGATTCGAATAAAATTGATTTTGATTAGCATTTTATCAGTCTAATCAATTTAATTGAAGCTCAGGCCCGCCTTTCTCTATCTCCTCTCCTGCACGAACTACACACATTATATATTTTTTTTTCAAAGTTTGAAATGCAGTCATAAGTATGATTATGTGGTACATGCAATCATCGCACTTTCCAAATTTTCAATTATCAAAATTCCTAAAAATGATCAATTTTTATCTCGGTGGATCGGTTCGTTTCGGATCGCGCACATTTAAGCCCAGGGCCAATTGGTCTAAATGTTCCAATAAATTATTTATTTTGAAATCGATAGCAAAATTTCACTACAAAAAAAAAAAAAAAAACTCTTAAAATGAGAAAATATTTATCGTCTTCGAAATCACAATGGAATCGAAAAATTGCGCCCATTGAAATATACTGAAACATTGAAAACGAAAATCGTGGGCATTACACATAGCGATAAATTATAAATGAAAATGATTTGCGTTTCGCATACCAAAACTGAAGTAAAAGAAGAAAAAAAAATATTCATTCATTTTCGGTTTGGCACTTAGTCGGCAGATAGATCATGGTTGTTAATCACTTTTTTGTTTGTCGTATTCATAAACAAATCATTCCAAAGCACGAAAAAAATGCGTTCAATCGAATGTTGGCGGTATTCATTGTTGAAATTTTGGATTACGAGGAATTTTTTTCTCTTTCTCTCTCTCTCTCTCTCATTCTCATCGACATTCATTCTATCGTTTGGAATCTACCGAAATCACGCAATTTAAAGTGATCAAAATATTTTGATACGCAATATGAAATTGTGTATCTGGGTGACGAAACAAAGAATTTGATGGCCAGTGGTAATGTCGAAACAAATAGATATTCGATGTTGTCTGCCAGTGTTGTTTGCATTCATGTATTTGACATTTCTCATTAAGAATAGACGTTATGCAAAAAAAAAAACTGACCACAAAAAATTGGCATCCAATCGAAAAACGGATCTACCGTCCTTTTGATTTGTCATTTTCGAATGAATGTTTCTGTTTCCTTTGAGCAAAAAAAAACTCATAAAGCTTGCACAGCTGGTTGAGACATTATAATTCCGATTCGTCACTCACCATGCTCCCCCTCATAGTATGAGGCCCACAACTCATAACTTTTTTCCAGGTTTTTCCATTATTTTACGAGCATATTAATTATTATTGAGATGTGAAGCACATCTGAAAAAGCGTGAACAGGTGCTATCGGGGGGCCATTAAAATAAATTTTCGGTATTTTCAGTTTCTAAGAACGCAGCCTAATAAAAGGGTCTCTGAATCGATATGAGAATGTAAAATAGAGAATGGAGTGAAGAACGAGGTAATTAAGCGCAGTTGATATGGAAACTCAAATGACTCAAACATTTGGAATTCAAACTTCTATGTGTAAAATACACAGTGAACAGTGTACACAATTGATAGCTATATTTGAATGTCATTTATTCAAAATATCATTCATTGTCAGGCTTGTATTCTAGGCTCTTGGCATGCGTGATCTATTTTTGGATGATTCATCCATTCTCATAAATCTTTCGTCATCGTCATCATCATCATCTTCAACATTATCATATGCAGTGCACTCGATTCACCGATCTATGACATCAAGTAGCAATGACATTTTATGAATAATTGCTGTAACAAACAAAAAACACACAACGGAACCTCTTGACAATCTACAAACATACAAACTGTTTGTGAACTCAATTTCGATCGCGTACGACGCGTTTAATGACTTCTTGTATTTCATGACTTTTCATGATTTTTGTTTGAGTTATTATTGAAAATAGTTACTTTCGATAAAATAAAATTTGATGCCAACAGATACATGTATTTTAATGGCATCGTAATTTTCTTGCTTGTTTTTCGGCCAAAAGAGAAAAACACATTTGGAATGGTATGCAACTGGAGTTGACTGATGGTTCGTTGATGCTTTGACGTGCTGAATTTCAATTTGAAAAATGAATATTTCAATTCATTTTGTTGCATTTCATCAAAGTGAAACTTTGAAATCTCTTTTCGAGGAAATAAAAGAGAGAGAGAAAAAAACAAGAACATTTGCAGAATCTCTGTTTCGAAAACCATGCAAAAAAAATAACCACAAAATCCAACAGACGATCCATTAAAAATCACATAAAAGGCACAAAATTCTCTTGTTTTCCTCTCATCGGTTCCAACTGGTTTTAAATGAAATGGAACAAAGAGCACATTTTCCAAAGAAAAAAATAACTTCTCTTGTTACCTGTTCAATCAATAGATTGTAGTTGTTGAGAAGATGGAGAGAAAATATACTGTGAATGATTATTATTATTGTTATTATCGACTTCAAACAAGTGGACATACGTTCATTTTTCTATCTTCATCTCTTTCTAAATCTCCAAAAATTTGAATTGTCCTAAACATAGTTGAAAAAAAAATACACAAAAGAACAAAGAGCATTTCAGAAGAACCTTCGACCTTTACCTGTACACACTCTATTCTTTATATTTTCTCAAACAACATCGATTCACAATGTTCGATTTCAAATATTAGGAAAAAAAATTAAAAGCAGTTCACTTCTCTCTTTCGTTTTTATCTCATTTTTTAGATCTATTTTGTCGATACGCATTAACATCTGTTGTTATTTTATCTGTTTGGTTCATGTGTGATGTTTTAGTACAAATTTCTCGTGTTTGAACCGTCGTATTTCCAACCCCAATCGAACTAAAAAGACGAATCTAATTTCAGTCAATTCAAAAGCATCAAATCCGAAATGATATTTAATGCGAGCCAATTTGCTCGAGATTCGAATACATTTAATTTTGTTAAATTTTGTTAACAAGCACACACCAAACGGAAGATACATAAAAACTCAGAAATCCTGAATCTCCTGTCTCAACGTTTTTATGTCATCCATCATTGAAATTGTTACCTTGGTGATTGGTGACTGCACCAATAATAACAATCACTAATCCCAAAATCGTTTTATAATAATTACTTCATCGACTTTCCGGAGATCGATTTAATCACTGCGCCGTGAGTGCCTGATCGCTGATCGCTGATCGCACACGAACATTTTATCGATGTTTTTTTCAAATCGAAATTAATTGTTTGTTATCCAAAGTTAGAATTTCTATCGATAGATCAGTTTGATTTTTATTTTTCATCTCTTATTTATCGTATCGTATCGCCGGCAGCCCTACCGCATCGCTTCTATTCTCCTTGTGCATTACAAAGAATGAAATATATTCAAGAAAGAAAAAAAAAGAGTGATTTTCGTCTTTAAACATAAACAAATAAGAAATACGATTCGGTGACGACATCAAACTAAAAACCAAATCCATTCAAGCATTTCCATTCGATCGAAACGCGGAAATGGGGTAAAAAACGAAAGAAAAGCCGTGACAAATGTTTAATTTTCAATTTTTGAAAGCGTGCACTTCTTAGCTCTTTGGCTCTTAAGTTTTTGGATAGTTGAAATTTGATCAACGAAATGGATCTTCATTTTGGTTTCATGTTTTCCCATAAAACTTTAATTACGAATCACGGAGATAAAAGATGCTTTGAATAATATCGAATTTTTTTGAATGAAATAAAAGAATTAAATGATGATTTGTCGATTGTTTTTATTGTCATTTAATGATGATGATATGCAAATTTATGATGCGCATTCATTTTTTTTTTATTGTTTATTTTCAATCGTTCATTTGTCGAATCGTGATTTGAAACGATGAAATTTTATTTTTTTTTATTCTATCAAATTATTGCCGCCTTTTCGAAACTTTTATTGAACGAAATCAAAATATTGATTCTATCCAAATAAATTTATTGTTCACGACTCGATTAAATACTCGAGTATCTTGGTTTTTTTTTGGGATGAAATAAAAAAGAAGAAAAAAAATCCATATCGTTAAAAGAGATCTCATGGCATTTTTGGGATGGAACAAATACATTCATTAAATTGTAATTAGATTACAAAATCCGAACAATCTCCGTCATTCACCAACAATTTAAGCATTGCAGTTAAGAGCATTCTGGTCTTCGGGCGCTAAAGTTTTTACCTTTTTTTTCTGATGCAAATGAATGAAATAATCACAATGGAGATATTTTGTGTGCAAAGTTGCAATTACATCGAAATTATATGCACTCGAATGCTCGAAATGGATGTTTATGAAATTAAAGGGAGGGAAAAAAATGAATCCGGTTATTAAATATCTATTTAAATTCCAGTTTCATCACGACAAAACATCAGGAGTGGAAAACTGATCATGATCTTCAAAATTGTTTTTTCCTTCTCTTCTCATTCATGCAATTTCCAATAATCTATCACACATATAAATGACAATCGCAATTGTAGCGGTGATGATTATAATGGGCTTCATCTCAAACCATTTCACCTTCTACAATTCATCGATGGATTAAAATAACATTTGAAGCAACGAAAAAGTGAAAATCTTGAAAGTGTAAGGCGCTAAGCTTTGAAACTAAGCAAAAAGAAAAAAGAAAAAAAGCAAAAAAAAATAACATAAACGAATTTAAAATGAATTGTGCAACAATAACACCCGACGAACGTTATGCATATGATAAGGAACGAAGCCATGATCGTCGTACATCACGTGGCTTAGCATCATGTTTACGTGGCGAAAGTGAAGAATATTATGATTATGAGGCAGAGGGTAAGACTCTTATTTGCAATTTTATTATTATTTCCTTAAAACAATAGAATCGATTGATTCAAACGTCGAACAAATGGAATGTTGGAAATGGGCTTTCTAATGTGCCGGCAATAGTAAATCATTGTGTCGAAAAATCGAAAGCATTTTACTATCGAATCGATACACCACAAACTAAGCTAATCAAATACCAATTTTAATGAAAAATTCCGTTATGTCAGTGTAAGCAATCCTCGCTGCTGATTGACGACTGCATAGCAACCGCAGTAATGTAATTTGTATGTGTTAATTGAAAACTTTTCAAAAAAAAAGAGAAACATTAAAAAAAAAATCGAAATGAATTGTTGTTCAAGCATTCGCATAATCGATGATCGTTCATTCATATTCGATATGATTCGCACAAGTGAATCGATGATTGGAACAATGAATTCTACTACTACACACACACACATGCTATTTGATCAGACATTTAAAACTTACAAGTAAGCAATTTTAGTTACTGTCTACGCATTCTTGGCAAATGAAAGAAGAAAAAAAACAAATATTTGTCGAGAAAATATTGCAATAATTTGTGCCGAGCTGGCACCGTATACAAAGCATTCGGATGTATTCAGAAGACAAAAAGAGAGCAAAAAAAGAAAAAAAAGAAAAAGTTTTTGAATTGTGTAAAACAGCGAAAGAAATTCGATGAAGAAGAACAAAATGAAAATTAAAAAAAAAAAGAAAAGAAAAAGCAGACACTGAAAACTAAAAACTGACTGTAAACAATTCAGTTTGAAGCGAGTCGCTAAAGTAAATTTCCATTTTATAAACTGTATGCACAACAAAGCCATATTTCTATTTGGCATTTTGATGATATTTATTATATTTTAAAATCATTTTTCATTATTTTTGGTAACGAAAAGAAGAAAAAAGTTTTTAAAAATTCACCAAACCATGATCACTGATCGCATCCGACAGCTTATGTTCATTGCAATGTTCAATGTTCAACGTTCAATGTTCATGCTGTGATTCAAATAATAGTTGAAAAGATATTTATTCCATTCCATTGATTTGCTTGTATGTTAGGCGACGTAATAGTTTTTTTTTTCAAATATTTCAAATTTCAAATTCACCCACATTTATAATAATTTCTCTGTCTACGTTATTATGAAATATGAGACATGAGACCCAAAGCCAAAAATTCGAATATGAATTTAAATATAGTCTATTTCAATCAACACGGTATATTTTGTTGAAATTAAGATATGAATCCTTTCGTTTTGAAAAATTGTCTATTACATGTAATTCCTTGTCATGCATGCATTATGTCACATCATCAATGATGCATGCAAGTGCTGGATGGTTAAATATGATATTGCCGGCATATTGGCCGGTATTTTACAAAGTTAAACTATTCAACGTTCAACCAAAATTTATCGAAATCAATTGAAAATTGGTATAAATATGTTACGGTGCGTTGAAACGACGATATGCTGTAGGAATGGATATATGTTGCCGCGCCCGTCGCCTAATGAAGTGTGACGATTAGTTCAAAAATAATATCATGGATTTTTTTTTTATTTTTATTGAATTTTATTACGAGTTTTCAAAAACAGTCTATCGAAATCTATCGATTCAGACGTTTTTCAATGAAATGATAAAATAAGAACGAAATGAAGAAGACAGCAAATGAAGGTGAATATGGGAATGGATCAAAGTTTCTTTTAGTTTCAGTCTGTTTTAAATTAAGCCGACAAAAATCCACTTTTCTATCTTATTCTTTGACACGCGCCGAACAGAATTATTAAAAAAAAAAAGAAAAAAGCAAATTTCACTTCACCGTTACATCAAAATAGAATACAATGAATGATATGAATGCTGCTACATTCAGCTTAAAAACTCATTTTCTAAAATAAAAAAATAATAATTAACCATGAAAATGCCGAGAAATTTCATTCACAAAAACACTCTGTGTGCCATTTTAAATATTAAAAACGACAACAAACAATATGTCTCAATTGTAATACAAAAAACTTTTCCATTGTCAACACGGCAACGTTTTGATGAGCTATTTCATATGAAATTTACCGTTCGGCAAACAATGACATTGTCGTAGTTGTTAGACTAACTGGTCAGTGTCAGCAAGCCTGAGGAGTGTGTTTGAAAAAATGTACAATATGCTGGTTGCCGGCTGTTTTATTGTCACGCATTAAAAATGACAAGATTTTAATCAATTTTTTCTCTTCCATGGCGAATGATGAATGGTGATCTTCGAATAAATAATAATAATTAAAAACTATGTGCACATGTTCCATGATGCCATTGCAAAGATAGGAAAGTCGTCTTTTGTTTAACATGGCCTGAATTAACCTTTGGTCTATGAGTCGATTTACGATTAACGTCGTGCTCAAATTTGTCGGCTCAATTTTGTGTTGTGTGAAATATTCGATACTGTGAGTTGAGCGTTCGTTGTTCGCCAATTAGATCTCGTAATTAGGGTAAAACTTTATTAGATACAAAAGAATTGACACAAAAAGAAAATAAAATCATCATAATATTTCGAAAGCCGAAATCTTTTATCCAATTGCGAATAAATTTAATGATCAATTAGCAACAGCCCACTTTCCCACGAATAATAATAATAGTTAATCTATAATATTCTGCCAAAGATTGTCTCACAAGTTACACATGTGATACGATCAACCTTCGCACATTCCGATTTCCTTTTTTTAACTGCGAAGGAACAAATATATGAATTCAAAAATGTGAACGTAAAATAGAAAAAGAAAAATGTTCATTAAGTTTTGAGGGGCGACACCACATGTTACCTATACACTATTTTTTGTTTTTGTGAATATCAAACAGAATAAAGAGCACAAATAAAACTTAAAACGGAACAAAAACAGTTCGTTTCCTTACACGATACAACAATGTGAAATTGGTATTCAATGTTCAATGTTCATTAGCATTGCGTGTATGGTTTTCGGCTTCAAACCCGTAATGCATCCAATTCACCATCTACACATTAAATCTAAAATCTAAAATAAAAAATAATAACAATGAATTTTTATACACACAATAATGAGCAAAAAAAAAAACGAATTTCTTCTTTTCATTTATGTGCACAAGTTGTCGTCTAACCGGAAAACAATGCCGCAAAATAGATATTGCAATGCTTCACAAATGAAAAATGACAGGAGAAAAAAAAATGTTGAATTTGCATTTAAGCAAAAGATATGTACTGACAAACAATGGCATTTGTGTATATTACAATATGTTTATGTATATTTTCGTGGTACACCAGCCCAGCCATGTTTGGTTCAATGTATTTTCTTTATTGTAACTGAAAAGAGAAGAAAATGTGTGTGAGAGAGAGAGAGAGAGAGAGAGAAGGAGAAAAAGTACATTTTAATCATTATTACACATTGTAATTGGCTGGAGTGTTGTATATGAGGCACTTGAGCGTAAGCAGCAAACAGCTACGTACCGAAACGAAACCCAAAAACTCTCATGTCATATCTCATCGTTCTTCAACTCAAATTGTTAATTTTTTTCATCTTCCACTTCATACAAAACATATTTTTCTTGTTTGCCATTGCTTCACTTTATTCTTCTCCTTCATTTCAATACATTTCGTGTAAACCATTTTTTCCGCCAGGGGAGATTATGCAAAAAAAATCGACAAAAAAAAAAATACACACGAAAAAACTGATGAAAAAAAAAACCTTCAACAAAACAAACCAAACACGAGAAGCTGAATATAATGAATAAAACTGGTCTAAGTTTTTGGTTCGGTGCGTCATTCCATTGATGAAACAAAAAAAACATAAAACATCCGAATGAACACAATTAGCTTTTAGTGGAAAAATTGTGTTTGTGTGTGTGTGTGTGTGTGGAATACGTACCGTGCATTGCCAATAAATGTTTAAAGAAAGTGCAACTATATACTACATATGTTGTGCAAAGGTGCACTTAAATAATGTGATATTTCATGTTTTTATGGGCTCTTATAGAACGAAAAGAAAAAACTGTTTTCATTGCGTCTTTTCCATCATGTTCCATTGCAGAAACCAAACGAAATTCGAAATGCACTGACTGCTGATGGCAGCAAGAAACAGAAAGAGTCAAATAGATAGATTATGGTTCATGTTTCGGTTGTATGATTTTCATTATTATCATAATAATAATTTCACTCATGAAATGAAATGCAAATCAAAGAAGAAAAAGAAAAAAAATAATGTTCATCCGACTAATTGGCCTACAAAGAGGTCATATATCGTTGCATCGCTGTTTGTCGGCTCAATTAATAAGTATTATTTCACTTTATGAATGCACTCTCACTTGAGCCGGTTGGTGCATGTTCAAGTGCAAGTAAATATTTAAACATTAATGCATATGCATTTCATCTTATCGAGAGAGAAAAAAAAGAAGAAATGTTTACCTATTCCGTTCGGATCAATTGATCCGAACCTTTTTCACCTTTTTCTAAAACCGAAACCAACACCTGTACAAATAAAGCCCAAACCGGTGTCAACAATCGTAATCGTTCAACGTTTTTGGGACCTGTTTGCCGGTTGTGAATATTGATCAAATTTATGAGCTATTCAATCGATAAAAGAGCAACCCACAAATAAGATTAATTCAGTTTAATTATTTTTATTTATAGGGGCGACCGCAGCCAACTCAACATGTCTGTATTAAAATCGGATTATTATGAGATTTGAAGTTTTGAGCATTGATCATTCATTTTTTTTTCTTCCGCAGTCAAAAATGTTTATAGTATGGTTTGTCATCAAGTTCACGTACACACAATTGATTGAAATGATCTTTTTGACACTGAACTAAATAATAAACACATTATTTTGCGCATTTGATTGCGCAACAGGGACAATAATAATGATTTGGTCATTTTGTGTCAGGCAATCACCTTGGTAAAGGGCTCCAAGAAATATTTGGTTCAGCATAGTTCAAAATCACATTACGGACCATGGATGCTTTTCCCCACTGAGAATAACAATAAAATTATTACTTATTATTTATAAATGATGAATTGAAGCGATGAAATCGAATGATATTTGTTAAAAGTAATTATCAAAATGAATGATGATGATTAGCCTCGAGCAAATGGAAGATGATTTATAGATGCAAAATTGCTGAAAGAACTTTAAAATGCGACAAAAAAAACTTAATTGCTTTATGGCTTTAATTCCATTTGTTGATATTGGTTCGTTTGGGGCCTGCTCTCCATTAAAATTACGTCATGTTGTGTTTATGGTCGATCAATTACTTACTATTATTCATTTATTATTCCGCTCTGTTCGCGACTATCAATGGAAAAAGAATGAATGTTGTTAATTTTAGGTCAATTGGCGCATAACATGCGGTACAATTTACAAATTACGAAGAAAAAAAAAACTTGAAAAAAATTACTATCAAACACACGATTGTTAGCATTATTATGTATTTGTCATTTGAGTCGGCATAATCGATTCACTGATTTCACATTTCAAATTGCAAACCAACGAAGCAAATGCGAAAAAAATTATCAACCGAAATGATAAAAAAAAGAAACAAAAAACGTTGAGCTCTTTTTTGAGCTGATGGTTTGGCAGCATGGCATAAGTAAATGACATTTCAAATTGTGATATTTTTGTAAATACACAAAAGGCTTGCCTTGAAGTGACAACAAAATTTAATTAGAGTGTATGGTTTATAGTTAAATATTCATAGTATTTTGTGTATTTAGCAATGAAACGCAAACGAGTGAACTGACAAAAAGGCAAACGATCAAAATCCAAGTGATCCACTGTAGTCGACTGTACGGATCCATTATTATTATTTCTACAACGGTAATAATTTCGAATAAACAATGAACGGCAACCAGTAAATACCAACTGATGGGCGTTTTTAAGCAAAAATTGATGTGAAGAATTCCGTTTTTTTCTTCGCTGAAAAAAATATATGACGAAAGCAAAATTTGTTTGGGAATAGCATGAGAATCCATATCGTCTGTGAATATTTGATAGAACAAAAAAAAAACAACACACAACTTGGAATGGAATGTGAATCGTGGATCGTGAAACTGAATAAAAATTTGAAATTCACATTGAACTGTGCGGTTTAGTTCAATATCGAATCGATAAATTGACAATGCAATCAATACGTACTCATTCACAGTATATTGTTAATATTATTCAATGTGTCTGAGACTGGAATAATATTGTGTCGGTTCGGTATGCGTACATCGTACATAAATAACTTGTTTACATATTATCATAATACGATTGAAACACATTGGAAAACAGTTTTCAATTAACATTTCATTAAAAAAAAAATTTCATTTTTCAAATCCCAGGCCATTTTGCTTTCGTTTACGTTTTGTTTTAATTTATAATTTTCAATTGTCAAGTTTCAAGCTCCAAAGTCTCCATTGGTTTGCTCGTTTGCAGGGTGATACGTCATCAATTTCGTTGATAAATTGTGTGTTTTTTTCGCTGGTATTTTTGTTGCTCGGTTTGAATTGGTGCCAATATGTCATGTGTTTCGATTTTAAATTCATGAATACGGTTGTTAATCAATTACAAGTGGATGTGTGTGCCCTTAATATCAATGGCAATTCAATAATTCAAACAATTTTTCAAAAAGAAGCATAAATTACTCATTGAGTTGTAGACAATGCACAACGCATTGTGCACTCCTGCACATTATGCACTTTGCACATAAATTATTCACTATCGATTTCTAAAAAGTATTTCGTTATTAAATTTCACTTGTGCGCCAAGAAAGTAAAATGGTATTTTCTTTCCAATTGTTGACAGTCAACACTTTCTTTTCGCTGTGGCGACCAGAAATGTCATTCAATAAATAAAAAATAAAAATATTCAAAATAAATTTCATTCCAAATTAATAAACGAACGTCAGTTGTGGCCATCCATTCATGTCCGTTGCGTAAATATAAATCGTAAAACAAATTATTTTTTTTCTTGGTTCTTATCATTTTTTTTTTCAATTCGTAAGAATGAGATCTCGGGCATGATAGGCATATCCACAACCACATTTAATATGACCCATAAATCATTTCACGCATCCAGTTATTTAAAATGTGTGTAATTTCATAAATAAATAATAAATTTGTTCAAACAAAAATTGTTCAGGCAATGGATGCGTTGAAATGAACTTATTTGGTTGATGACGTCAAGAATGGACCGAAAAATGGGTCAAACTCACTACAAACTTGTGTATGACTAAATAAAATAGTCAATTTAAATAAACAACAGCTCAACAAACAACTACAAACTAAAGAATGAGAAGAACATTTGTTGAACACGCGTATTTTACATTCATATTTATCTTTCGATCGCAGATCTTTTGGTCGCAGATACAAAATAAATATTAAATCGTTTATTGTCCGGACAGACCATCAATTCATTCATTTCGTTCATCCATTCAAAATCCATATGGAATCAAATGCATTTCATTTTTGGAATGCGCTTATAAGTTCACACATCGTTGTAGTTCACGCCTACGATTCCTGAAACTGAAAAATGGAATAAGAATTTATTACATTGTTAATTCACATTTCAAACAAATCACATTCACAAATGAGAATTTCTATAAATCATTTTGCCGCGGATTAAAGAATTGAATGCGAAAAGGCCTGAACAAGAGGATCAGTCAATAGTTATATCAAAATATTTAAATCGTTTTTTTTTTGTTAAATTAAATGCATTTGGATTAATATTCAAATTAATTGTTATGTGGCTCGTGTGGGCTACATTTGATATGCATGTTCCATTTTCTTGTGCATTTCAACTGTGACATTGAATCAAAAATGAAATATTGTGTGTGATAAAAGTGGGAGCAAAATAACCACGTTAATCTCTTTCTTTTGTTCTCACCCTCGATCAAATCGAAAGTGTCCACTTTGATGCAGAATTTCAAAATCTAAAATGCATATATTTTTGAAGCGATTCGGCATACGTTAGCGATTTGTGGGCAGAATACAGTCAATATTCGGGTCGTGTGTCATTCAAAAGTCGTTTCAGATTTCTTTAAATTTGTGTCATAATAATGACAATAATGTAATCAAATGAACATATTGTAGAAAATGAATTTTTTTCCGTCAGAAACGATCAAAATACCGTCTGAGTATTCGAATGGATGCGTTGGAGGTGACCAAAGTTTTAAACATCAAGTGAAGAAAATCGTTTTTTTTTCTTTTTTCAAATTCGGATTCAAAAATGAAATGAAATCAATTGGATTTGTTATGATCAAACACCGATTTGTCTTTCAGTCAATGAATGAAACCAAAACAAGTTCTGTGTGGTGTTTCAGTGCTCACAACTCACAGCCGGGAGTGCACAATCGAAGGCATTTTATAATTTCCGTTTAAGGAAATATTTTCTTTTCCATTTCGTTACAAAAAATTGCATAAGAAACGCTTAACAGAATAATGAATGTCATTTCATCACACGTCTCGAGTTTTGATTTTCAATCCTCATGCGATTCGCTGCTAAATAATTCCAATTTCGCATTGCACAAACACACAATGATTTTGTTTGACTATTTATTTAGCGATTGACATCATTATTACAAATGGATATGAATTTTGAATGTTTCAAATGAATTCCTGCCAATAAACAAATTCGCATGTTTGGTTAGCATGAAAAATTTAAATTGCGTGCGATTTTGAGTCCGCAAGTGAAAGATTTGCCATTCACCAAAACTGCTGCTTTTTTTTCTCGTGGAAAAACGAAAATGATTTCATTAAAACGAGAATAATTCGTTTTTTTTACTCTCCAATTTTACGAATTCATCACTCGTTCATTGTTGAACCGAAAACAATTGGCCAGAAAAAAGGAATGGCAATGGAATAGTAGCCAACAGCCGGCTGTCAACCAAAAGCTAACATCGCATACGAAAATACAAAACAATCCCGTCATTCAAATTTTAATATGTACAACAAATTGTTGTCAATTGAATATTTTTTTTTATATACATTGCAGACACGAGAAAATAACAGGTGGAAATTGACGTGACAAAAGAATATAATAAAAATTACGAATGAATGATAAACGTGTGCTCAGTACTTGAATTGGAATTCATCCCAGCAACACCAACTTTTGGATGGGAGGGGGAATTGCGCATTTTCGCTTGTTGTTCAAAAAAAAAACAACGCCGGCTCCCCGGAAACCGCAAGATTAAAACCTTAAACCCAAATATATACATACAACGAATGAAGTGTAATGAAAATAATTAAAATAATAATTCAGACATGGTTCATGTTGATTTTTCAATTTTATCCATTTGTGAATGCATTCAGCAGAACAATCACTTGTTGTTTTTTCACTCGCTATGACTTTTTGCCTCCATTTCTAAACGAAACCAAAAAATATTTTGCTCAAAAGCTGCAAATGATTTATTTGAATAGAAAATTTGTGTACAAAATCACAATAAATAAATCATAAAAATTATTTCACATTCTCATGGTTCATGGCTCTGGTTTGGTTGGCATTTGTTCATTGTTCTAAATGCTAGATGTTAGATGCTGGTTTGCTGATGTTGTTGATTTGCAATTTACAATCACTTTCTGTATGAACATTGAACACCAGTTGTTGGCTGACGGAACAATTTGAATATTGCAAATTGAATACAAATCGATTCATTTTGGTCGATCGATTTGTGTGCCTTCTGTTGCTCAACAAATTAATATAATATTCCGAATAATATGAATTTGATTTATGGATGTTGAACGCATGAGAATCGCAAATTCCGAAATTTAAAAATAACAAGGTGCAGCACAGTGATGTACACTAACAGTACATCGCATACACATGATTCATGAATAAAGAGAAAAAAAATTCAATTGTATACGATTTTGAAATACAAATTTGTTGTTTGACTAAAATTGAAAATTTTATATTGAACATTCAACATTTGATTGTTATGAAAATATTTATTTATTTCATCATCATGGAATTTATTGATTCAAATCATGTCTACTAAACGAATAGATTCCATCACTTTAAGAGGCATGGAAAAAAAATCGATTCATCATTAAATTTCAACGCAAAAACAAAGAGCAATGCCGGAGGCTTATATGAAATTTCGCCTTTTTTTGACAACTCCATAAGAATAGCATTGAATAGATGGCGCTAGTTTCTATGCAGTTTTGAAAAAAGGCAGAAACCGGCATTGCTCTTTCAATTGAAGGAAATTCCATCACATCTGGCAATTGCAAATGAGCACAACAATCATGCACCAGTTCAGCCAAACCGTTAGAATTGATCGTTGATTTCGTTTTTGCGATTTGCATTTGAATAATAATAAACTTTCTGTCAGCGCCTTTTTTCGCCCAATTTTTTTTTTTTTGTTTGTTCAAATTCAATTCCTTGCTGAAATATTGGAAAATTTCGAAAATATTAAAAAAATTTTGGGTGTGAAATGAATTCTTTTGCGTCATAAAATTTTCACATCAGAAACAAAACAATCGTTTCGATGCAATATTGGCAAATTTATTATCGGCACACAAAAAACTGAAAACTAAAAACACATTCGAAGCCACCAATTACAAGAAGAAGAGAAAAAAAGAAGAAAGAAAAAACGGGCAACGCAATCAGAAAAACCCACATCTCTAAACACTGAACACTTAATATACATATAATTTATAGATCACTCATTGCAGTTGTCGGAAGGAGTATGCAATAAGTAAGGAAAAAAAACACATATTGAATGGATGCAACAATAACTATAACAACTGTGTGAAAATAGTGGTTTCGATGCTCGTAGTCTCGTACAGTACACAAACAATTGCACAATGGCAAAAATCTTTTATGTTTGTTTTTTTTTCGTTGCTTTGCCTCTCTCAACTCCCGAATGTTTTCAAGCTTTTGGAACACAGTTACAAAAAAAAATTGGAAAAAATAAACACAGCCGCATCTCTATTCTGTCTAACGCAGAAAAAGCAACACATGAAGAAAGGAAACGGGGAAAAAAACAAAAACACATTTTCAATTGAAATATTTCCGCGTGCCCATTTGTTCGGCATTCATTTCGGGTTTTTGTTCTGATGAAATGTGGCGTTTTTCATTTTTACTCCTTTCCCGTTAACTGCACAATTTCAAAATTCCGATTCCCATTCGGAAAGAATAACCGACAGCGATTTATTATTATGATTTTTCATTCGGCGAATCGACCCAATTTTTTAAAACGATGTGTGATGTGCGTGCAATGGCATTTTGAACAAAGCATTCGATTGTGTGCGTTTTTTAAGCAAAAGAAGAAAAAAATATTCATCTGCACACATTAGCTACTTGGAATGAGGCAGCAGTATAGTAGTCAGAATATGTTTCACATACTTTATTACAACTTGAAATACGAAGTACTATAAACGTTTGTGAATGACAGCTAGTAGCCACCAGCTTGAATTTATGACCATTCAACTCAAATGAACGAATTTTTTTTTTCTCTGAACGATTTTTTTTTTTAATTTTGGTTCGGACAACATGTTGGATTTTCATTTGTCGTTCATAACGGTCATTGGACTACGAGAAAAAAAGGTTAAAACATCACCCATTCAATTTCCTCAATTACGATTGAAACGGAAACAAAACCAATGCATTCCCATTTCTAATCAAAAGTCGTAAGCCAACTGAATGATTGAATAAATGATGAAAATAAAAATCGATTCAGGTTTATTTCATCCTATGGATACCTATACACCAGGAACATCGATAATGATAATGTTCATGACAAAAAAAAGTGAAAAATTCCTTGCGTTATTTGCTGTGACTTAATTAAGTTACGGGTTCTGTTGTCCGGCAACCAAGAAAATGGCCACTGATTCCGTTTCTATTGAGAATAATTATAAATAATTAATTCATGAATGCCGTAGCTATTGAGAAAACAATTGCCCTTTTCTACTGTTCATGCCGCTGCTTAAACTAATTGGATTTCGAAGTTCAAGCTATCCGACCGCCGACCAACAACAATCCAACAACAGTTATAATATAATTTGTCATTCGCCCTTTTGAATTAGATCATCATCAATAAATAATAATTTGATTGAATAATTTAATAACAAAAAAAAAAATTTTCCCTTTATTCTTTTCATTGCAGGTGAGTGTAAATCAAAAACTCTGCCACGTATTCATTTCGATACATCTTTATCGGCAAAACATATGCGCAATCAAGGTAATTGATAAAGTTTATGCAAAACAATGTCGATGTGATGTGTGTGCATGTGCATTACAAAACAACAAAAACAACAAAGAAAAAATAATGTTCCGTTTGTTTATGAAAAACGATGCGGAGCATTGAACGATTACTTCTATTTATATTGTTTATTTCGCAATTGATGAAATAAAACACTGACTTCGGTTGCTTTGTGAGCTTCGGAGATGAATTGAAGCACGCTCAGATTCGAACAAGAAAAAAATTCCACTGTTAACGGCTCAATTTCGTGAGCCATAAGAACGAATGGAAAAACTACTATCGGAATATTTAAACCAAATTAGAACTTTTAATATGGAAATTTATTAGAGTATGGTAGGCCAATGATGATTCACATAGTGATTGCTTATCGATTTGGTGATTTTGTATTTTAATTTATCGCTGAACCTATGAGCAATGGGCAACGAAATACGGAAAAAACGCACAAAACAATGAAGAATCACTTAATCAGTGAACAAGAATAGAATTAATTGTTATGGATGGAAGAGTGTGCACAATGCGAAATGTACAATAAATACTACAATGCACAATGTTTGATAATATTATTCAACTATCAATTCTTTATTCTTTCATTTTCCATTTTATTTTTCTTGGAAATGAAATCAATGCAAAACGTTGTTTTAATCACTCTGTTCACTGTTTATTCACATTCCGGTGCGTTTCGCTTGTGGCTCATGTTTTGTTTGGAAAACGAAAATATGTATAGAGAGAGAGAGAAAAAGAACAGCAAAGAATTTTTTATCGAAAAACTAATAAAAATGCATACAGCTCACAGCGCACGAACGGCCGCCTCGCGTCTGCATAATTTCTTTCGCTCTTTTTGTGCAATAGTATTCGGACGTGTTTGCAAACGTATCGCCCACGCAACATCAATTTATTGAGTGCTTACGATGACCATATTATCTCCAGGAGGTCGCCTCATGGCAACTAATGTCCATTTGTTTGTTTATTGGAATTGATCAATCAGTTGACGACAATCATTCGAAATGAAATGATTTTATTGGAAATTTTAGTGTTGATTTCGTCCTACATAGGCTACTAATCGGCCCTACAAGGCGATGAACATCACTTATGAATAAATTATTCACTTTGGAATTGAACTCCAATTTTAACTGGTTTTCTTGTGCCGATACAAATTATAAAGCCCGAACTCATAATGCGAATCAATGATTTCCATACAGGAATGTGTTTTTTTTTTAATTCTTGAAATGCTACACGCCTTGTTGGTCATAACGGCAAACTATATATACAATTCTAAAATGAGCACGAGCTTCGCATTGTCTGCAAAAGTGTTTAGTTGGTTTAATTAAATTTTATTGTTACAATCGACATTTTGTCAAATTGAAGGTGACACAATTTATGATCTGACAACAATGCAATGTGTATGTCGGCAAACGTACACATAATATTAATAATTTATTTTTAACGAAATAAATTATTATTATTATGTATTACGATAAGATAAACATGACCAAAAAAAAAAATTGAGTCCAACGAAAAATCGACAGATGCGTGCGTATTTGTGTCAATTGTTGTGTTTGGTTTTTTTTGTTGCCTTTTCTCTGTCTGTTTCAGCAATTAATAAAATTATTATCATAATTATGTATTATTTATCGACGACTGGGCAATTTGACCAAAACGGCAACAAACGTGATCGTTTCATTCACGAATTTTCATTATCGGAAACCCGTTTACGGCAACCATTGAACGGAAGTGTGGAACACATATTCATACTAAGAACGTGTGCGAATGTTTATTTTTCTTTTTTTTATTCTTTCTTCATTTAAAGTTTAAACATTGGGCTGAAGTATTCATTGTCTGTTATTTTTATTTTGCGGAGCGGAAATGTTATTGACAACAATACAAGCGACACTTTTGCTTGCTCATTGAATATTTTTTTTTCTCTATCTCTCTCTCTCTCCTGCATTGCTATTGACAATTGACCCAATATGGATGGAAATAGTGATAATATTTTCAAAGTTCCATGAACTGCAATTGCTAATGGCATCGTTATAACTGCTTTTTGTGCTAGAAAATTACTGTATCGTTGCAAAGAAACGAATTCAAAATTTAAAATTGAAAGTTAACTAATTGCGGAGCATTGATCGATAGGAAAATCAACGATCATATCAATATTGGTTCTATTCTCCCTTCGAGCATCGAACTATTCTTTCGATGTGTGTTTATTTTGGGGAATAAATTTCGAAACGAAAAAATTACAACAAACAATTGTTTGTGTCACTTGAATAATGTTCAATAAATCGAATGATCAAAGCTTTTGTTTTTTTTTTAATTTTGACCCTCAATTAAATAAATGATGCGACGACAGATCGGCATCGGCAGTAATATCGGCTTCATAAATGAGTTGTGCTCTCATTTCAAATGCGATCATGCAAACAAAAAGTTTTTCAAAAGAATCAATTAAGACATTCATCATACATCATACATCTGATGTATTAGATCATCACGATTCCATTGAATGCAATAATAGTTCTCTTGGTATTTATTGATTTGGTCTTGCTCCATATGGAAAACAATTACTGGGCTACCGCTTCAATAATAACATTAATAATAATTTGAATAAATAAAATCTGTTTACGAAATCTTTCCCATTTCAAATGGAATATTTTCTGTGAAACAATTGGTGTATTTGAGCGGAACATGTGGTGTGTGAAACAGCCCAAAATAGCATAAATGTAATTTCATTTTTTCGGCACCTCTGGCTTTGGTTATTTGGGAAAATTAAACGATGAACGGTTTATTGACTTTTGGAATTTGCTGTTGAATTCAAGGGAAAAAAAATCGTATTTTTGGTTTTATTAAAATTAAAAATAGCGCGGGCAATAGCCGAGAGCAATGTTGGCACATGTATTCATTTCATTTGATGTGTGTGATAAAGTCGGTCCAAACAGGGCTGCTCGGAAAAGAGAAAGCAAACGCAACAAAGTTGAACCATTTGATAATAATGATACTGGCACTGATAACACCAGCATACAGGCAAATCCATATGTTTAAAATCAGATCTGACTGCCATTTAGCAATGTGAAAAAGAAGAAAAATCGACGCAGAAAATTATATACATAGTTATTTAACCCATTAGAGTGAAATTTATCTTGATTTCAATGAGCAAACAAACATCAAACACATTTCGAAATTGAACCAGTTAATGCTGAATGTGCGATGCGTAATTTTTCCCTTCATCATCTCACTTTCAGATTTCGTTTTAATCATCGTCAAATTAAAAAAAAAAACTGAAGATAGTCAATTTTCAATTCCGAAATCGAAAACGAAAAAACAACAACAGAAAAACGAAATGTTTTCAAGCACGTAGCACATAAACGCAACAATCGATCTATTCGACCGCAATGATATCATGGAACATGGAACAATGCAAGAAAAACCGAATTGTACTCATTTTGTGTAAAAGAGAAATTGAAAATTTATTTTCTTTCAAAAAAGAAATTGAGCATTTAAATAGTTGGAGGCTGTAGATAATATACACTTGTTTGTTCAAAAAAAACTAAAATTGTGCCGTCATCATCAGCCTCATACTCCAGAGCCCATAATATGGGTTTTAACAAAAAAAAAAAAAAAAAAAAATCAACGAATCACATTTTGTTGATTGCAAACTGGTGCTGAGAATGCGCAATTAAATAACAATAATATAATTATTGCTAGTAGATGGCAATCCGATGGATCCGAATGGATTTAATGTTCTCCAACTGATTGTAGGCCGCCGCTATCAACTAAGCCACAGACATGGCGATTTTCATTTATTTATTTTCGATGCAATTGAAAAACAAAAATTAAGTCTCTTTGTTTTCGAGATGTTTGCGATGATTGATGGATGAATACGAGTATCAAACCACAAAACGCACAACCATTCGAATTCAGATTATATGAAAGAGAAACGGAACACAACAAAACAAAAACCAAAACAAAAACCAAAACAGAACAAGAAAGATGAAAATAACTATTTATGTTCACACATCTCGAAAGCGAAAACGGTTAAGTTAATTGCATTTGCAATTAGTTTGTGTGTAAATGCGCATTTAATCGCCATTTCGATGCTGCCTGGGTCTGTATCGTGTGATTCGATTCAAGTAGAAGTTTGTAACTTGGTGCTTTGTGTAAAGTTTTATTTTGTTGCTTTATTTTTGCCACACAGTTGATGTCGTTAATGCACTTGGTTTTTGTTTTTGTTTAGTTATTTTTTTGCAGCTCATGACGAATGATTACATTCCGACATGTGGCCAAACATTTTGCAATTTTGAGAGAGAAAAATGATGATGAATAAAAACGGAGCGAACTCATAAAATGATAATCCAAAAAAAAAAAAATCGTGAATTTGAAAACTGCAAGCGGTTAATCGCTTTAGATTCAATTTAAACGAGATCTCTGAACAGAAAACATATGAATAAAGTGTGTGAGTGTGTGCCTTTGAAGCCCCACAGATACATTTAGTTCACATTGTTTAATTTGAATCACACTAAATACGAAAATTGTTTAATTGTACATTTTATCAGACTTGTTCAGTGACCATTTATTGGCTCATGGTTCATGGTATGGCTTACAGTATCAAGTCGTCGTTCAATGGAAGACAGCAATGCTGAATTACAATTTAATTGAATTTAATTGGCTTTTCACTTTGCATATACACGACGGACATCATTCTGGCACAAAATGAACACACTTTTTCCTCTCTCTCTCTATGTTTTTGAATGATTTTCCTTTCCGTCGGCTGACAAATATAAATAATAACGCATATGCTATACATCATCTCAATTGAATTTTTTCGCAAAACATCGAACCGCCCAATGAATCTCAATGAATTATGATGAATAACAAATGAAACATATCTTTTTCAATTCCTTGAGGACGAGGCACACGATGTTTTCGTGACTGCAAGAAAAAAAAATGATGTCATTTTCAATTGCGTCGATTCGGAGATTTTAAAGCATATTGCAATTTGTTTATGATACCATCAATTCAAAAGGCACACAGGCCGAAATTTTTCTGTCTTGAAGCTTACAAATTAATGGTGATGAAAACGAAAAATGTTTACGCGTTCGACAATTTTGTTTTAAATAAAATGAGAACATATATTAAAATATGTGGATGCACCAAAACTTCCAGTCGAATGAATATTTTCATAATAAATAAATTTTGAAATGAAGGAGCAAAAAATCCTTTGATCTTATTGAATTTTCTACTCCAGTTAAACGACTAATAATAATGGGGTGAATATTTGCCTGTATTTCATCGGGCTCTCACACATTGTGTGATAATTTTATGGACTTATTTTATTTATTAATAGCAAGTCGGTCATTAGAATTGAAAAAAAAAAATAAATGAATGTGGATGAACCCAAACTGAAAAAGTATAACTTCAGGCGTTTTGTTCTGCCATCGATAAATGAAGTTTAGTTTTTCTTTCGATAGGCGGCGCTCTTCGCCTATGGATCGATTAGACACTTTGTCGTCTCATGAATATTTAAATGCTATTTTTAATAATTTTCGGAATTCATTTATTTATTGATTTGCGCATGGTTTTTTGTCGCCGAATGCAAATCTAATCTAATCTTTTTCTTTCATTTTTTTTTCTAGGTAAGTGATTCCGATGACACAATATGATATAAAGTGTTAATTTTTGAACTGAAGTCCTGGTCATGGTCAAAATCGAATTTATTAAAAGAACAACATCAACAGATACACAACGTAGGTAAAAACCATGTATGGAAACCATTTAGCCAACTGGTATTTATCGCCAAAAATCATCATATGATCATATTATTATCTCGCGTCATCGTCATAAATAAAAGAAAAAATTGTAATGCCAAAAACTGGTAAGGTATTCTTTAGCCAATTCACGCCTTCATAAATAAGTTGAAAAAAACTTATGGAACCAGCGGGCAACACTCCAAATGAATGAATATCAAATATATATGTGTGAAACTTGAATAATGTATGTATAATTATTATCAGTAGAATACAGCAGGGAATTAACGATTAATTTTGGATAAATTTTCACAAATGTGATTTTTTTTTATGGCTGTTAGAAGTCCAATACATTAGCAACAAAGTGAAATAAAAATAAAATCTCATTCAGAAAGATGTGAAAAAGAAACGATACGAATTGACATAATTTGCTCAAGCATTCAATTTAAATCTTTGTTTCAATATCGTTTAATATTACCGCTTCGGATGTTCCGAATACCTGCTTACTTCCGCATTTACTTTTTTTTTGGATCGATCAACCGGAAAGAATTCCATGTAAGGGAATTCTGTAAACTAGTTAAGCGCAAATCATGAACAAATGAAGAAATTCTCATTCATTTCATTCATTTTGTGTGATCGGACTTAAGTGTGGAGAATGAAGGGAAACCAAAGTCTCAAGTCTCAAGAACACATACAACATTTGAAGTTGGTTTCGACCAAAGACCATTGAATTCATTCAAACAAAATCACAGCGCATGAAATATTATTTTCTGTTTGGTTTTTTTTTTCGACGGCGCAAAATTCATACATTATATTTCCATTGACTGTACCTATTTATTTCAAGAAACGGATGTCCTTTGGATCGGTTTCTTTCTCTTAAAATTTTTTTTTTCTTTCTGTTCAATGGAAGTGGATGTGTGAGAAAGTGCAGAGGTTAAGAAGGATGTTTGATTTCGAAAAAAAAATTGAAATGAACGAACATTCAACACAATTGAACTTTGAACTAAACCACAATTATTCAAAAAGAACTACCTTCGAATAATGTGTAAAAACTGGAATTTTTAATGCGTTTGAAAAAAATGAGTCCATTATTCGAACGAGAATGAAAAAGATTAAGATGTATTGCATCTGTGCGTTGAAAGTGTTTAATGAGATGCATTTCCATATTGATGGGTGATCAGTCAATATAGAATCAAACCCACGTCAATTCAAATGTTCATACGTTGGAGATGATTAAATTTGGATAAGCAATGTGTCGTTTTACATGGATGATTGAGCACAGTCGCGCGCTTTTTAGACTCAAACAAATGCTACTAAACGCATAAAATCCATATAATATTTATCGAGTGTGGGCAGCTGAAATGTTTACCAGCATTTTGATCTGTTTGATTTGTTTTTAATTATTAACATTGCCCTGGATCAGATTACATACGAATATCAACAGCGACGAATGATATACATAAATAATTCGAATAAATTTTATTTATAACGAGAAAATTTTTATGATTTTTTTTTTACATCAATTTCAATCGACCATAAAAATGGGCCTTAATAAGCTGATGGGCTGGCTGGTGGTTCAACTTTTCAAATTTCAAATGTTAAATAATAATTGGCACCTGTTCCGAACATTTGCCATCTGCACACATATTTTAACCTGAATATATGAACCATTTTCGGCATTTACTGTTGATGCGATCGACAATCAAAAAAAAAAAGACTCTGTGTCATGGTTCAAGGATAGACTAACAAAACGGAATCGATGAAATGTATTTGAATTTGTCAGAAGGTCAAGTTTGTCCCCTTTTTTTAAGAAAAAAAAAAAGAAATGCAAAAACACTGGATTTACTTCACTATCTATCTCTTCCAGAGTCTCATTCGATGCAAAAGAAAGAAAACAGAATTTTTTCCATATTTTTAAAGAAATTTATAAAACAATTTCGAAATTCAGTACAAAGAATAGATTTTTTTTTTTCGCTCAAAATTAATATTTGACAGAGAAATCGACTCACGCAGTCCGAAAATCTTGAAGACATTGATGTGCTTGGCACCAATCTCCGAACTTATTATTTAAAACAAAAAGAAAAAACGAACAACAAAATATTATATTCAAACAACTATGAACACGCTGCATGGGGTGAAATGTGTATGCAACTATATATGTACGAAGAGGATATGAAAATATGTATGATCTGATGCAGTTCTTTTCTTCAATTTTTTCGTCTGTTGTGTTTACCGTTAATTTTGCCCTTTGAAGATCAAAATCAATTTGCACTGCTTTCAAGCAGAGTTTTGCTTAATATTTTAACATTTTTCAACATGGGAATAATGTTCGTCGGAAAAAATTGATAAATGTTTCATTGAAAATTGGTTTTTAAATGAATGTGGGCCGAAATGTGACACATTAAAAGCATATTTTTTTTTTCTTCGTCTCCAGCATTCATTATTTGAAGACATCGGTGTGCCAGATGTTTGACAAACCTCTAAAACTATTTTAAATCTTACAGTTTAGAATTAATTTTGGAAAATATGTGTACTTTGCGCTCTTTAGGCTCTTCCGAGTCAAAATGAATATATATATATATATTACAATAATGTCAAGTAAAATGTGCATTGTGTGACGTCCGAATAAACAAAACTATCTAAATGTGTCCACGGCATTTCAATGCTCCGCATCGGCATTTGGTTGTCGATTTACCTCCCCAGCTGTATTGGAATGTTATTTCTTCACCCTAGACAAAGAAAAAAAAATTGAAATAAAAACTAATCGATGCGACAAAAACAAAGAATATCATTTATCCTACCGGCATAATATCACGTTTAGCAAAGATGCCAATACGATAATGCCCTTGAACCATCCATTTTTCAGTCTCTGCATTTGGTTCGCATGAATGATTTATGAAACGTGCATCATTACCACATTCACCAGCATCAATATAAACATCTTTGTCCAGACTCATAAAATAAAAGTTTGTTTCGGTTCTTTCAATTGTCTTAAATCGTCGATCGAATTCATGTTGATTGATAATTTCGCCAACATATTCAATTATAAATTCAAAAGCCGGAATTTTATTGACGGCAAATAGCCCAAAACCACGCCATTTTGTTGGCTTAATTTCCGTTTTGAATTGGCTACCGTTTCGAAAATTTTGATTTTGACACTTCTTTTTCGCTGGACAATGATCCGGTTCGCATTCAAATTTTGAAAACCAATTCCAACAACGATTACTACAACTGCATGGATCATCTTCGGTGCACTGGCATATTTCCAGCTCTGTCGATTGTTTTCGTAGTTTTGTTGTACGAATCAAATTCAATGGAATCTGTTTAAATGGTTTTGGTTGAGGAATGGTTTGTTCCAAATTTTTTCTTCGATGATTTTCTTTTGGTTTTGGTTTGGGCGGTTGTTCATGTTTGGGCTCTTCAATGCTTAAGCCATTCATAAACAATCGCTTTTTATGTGCTTCATTAGCTATATTTATAGCGGCCTGCAAATCGGCACGTTTTGGGCACCGTTTGGTATCGAAACCGTCATATAATTGGATATACTTTGGCCAGATCCAGCCATATGTATGCTCACCGAAAAATAAAACGCATATTTGATGTGGATCCTTACGACTATTGTACACTTTTGGTGGAATTCTAGGTGGTGGAACCACCAATGCTGGCCACCATGGAAACGCACTGTTCAAATGGATAAAAATGCAAAAATTGAAAGAAAGAAAAAACCAAAAACCCAACGAATAACAATCAAATTCATTCGAAACTTACCCTAATTTTGCCCAAACAAAATCACCATACAATGGTCGGATTTGGTTGTTCGCTTCATTTTGAACATCTGTACAATGTTCAATGCAAATCATTTGATTATTTGTCAACAATTGACATCCGGCCGGTATACATAAAGACGATTGATGATATTTGGCCGAGCACAACAAACATTTCATTGATGGCACATCAATTTGTGATTTGCATGTTCGACACATGTGTAATGGGCACAATTGTCTGTCTTGTGTGATAGGTTGAGATCCATTGGATTCGAAACATTTTTCATGGAAAAGATTGAGACAATCATCGTTGTCACAAATTTTAATGGATTCTACAAAGTCTGCATCACAAAATATACAAACCATCGATGGTTTGGATGCGCATCGAGCACATTTGTTCCCATTTTTATTGTAAACAATCGTAGGACTTATGGTTACCTTTGACTTCCCCATCAAAATCGATTTGTAATGTTTGGCCGTTGGAATAAGTTGCAAACAATTTGAATGATATACACCACCACAATGGCCAGAACATACCGTTAAATCATTCGGCTCGAGGCAATAATGACACACTGAATAATTTGGCAATGTTTTGAATAAATATTTTTCATCATGAACATTTAGATCGCAAGCTAAATATTCGTCGTGACGCTCTTCATTTATTTCATTTGTTTCCGCTTCGGTTTTGACTTTTTTAATTTTGGGCTCATTCAATTTGCCACTTTCGGTGTACGTTTTCAATACGGCACGCACGGAATCTTTGTCATCTTCAATTGAACTGGTTGTGGATTCGGTGCGTTTTCGTTTCGGTGGAGCCGATTCAATGTTACACATTTCCTTAAAAAAGTCACAAACCTCTTTTAATAGTATATTTTCAACGACAGTCTGTTTGCGCATTTGATCGGCCAATTGTTTGAGACTTGTACGAGTTTCGTCATCAAAATCAGCAAAATTAATGGGCTCCATTGTTGCAACGGTTTTTCCAAATGATTCCAATAAATTTGATACTTTAACATTTTCATTGAATTGTTCCATTACAACATCTAATAATAAATGTCTTGATGTCAATTGATTCGATGATGACGATGCTGACGATCCTGGTGCCGATGTTGATGCCACCGAACAATATCCAGACTCAATTGATTCATCTGAATCGGCTGTTTCCATTTTAGAACGTTTTTCTTCTTTTATCCGTTTATGAATGGATGTTATTGAGGATTTCACAAATGGCAGCCAAATTGTATCATAAATTGGAATGCGCTTTGAAATTTCAATACATTTTAGAATATTAGCCTCTTGAATGGCTAAATTCCATGACCGACACGTTGTTGTTCGGTATTTCGTTTTAATTTGTTTGGGTATTTTTTTTCGATTGTTGTTTCTGTTTAATTTTAACTGAATTCGCAAAGAGAAAAATTTGGAAAATACTTGTTGCACTTGCTGTGTGGGACCAAGCCACGCTTATTCAAAGACGAAAATCCCACTTACCTTACTTTCTGTCAAATATTGATCCAAACCGTCAAATGGTAGTATGGAATTTTTTACATTTATCATAGCCGTACGCCCGTTGTCATACAAAAATTGGACATTTATTTTTGAATCTAAATCAAATAATGGCTAGCGTCGTTAACATTTTTTGTGTTCAATGATGATGATTATATTATCGAAAGGGTGAAATATATTGCATGTGATGGAAAGTTTTTTTTTTTTTTTAACAATTTACTAACCATTAATGATGCATTTATCAAATGAATGTCGAATAATTGCTGGCCAAAAGCGATGTCCTAAATTTGCTGCCCAAACAATATCACCAGTTTTAAATTGAATCAAATTCAACTGGTTTTCCGATTGAATGTCATGCACGAGCAAATTCATTTTTAATACTAAACGATGCTCAAACGAAACACAATATTCAGCGTGAGCGGGAAAAACATTTTCATCCAATACATTCAAGTGTCAAAATGCTGTGTTGGCTGTCATCTTTGTTTAAACACATTAAAATTCAGATTATTTTATCATCGATATGTATTGATGAAATGCAAAAAAAACTCAGATCAGAATTAAAACAATTTGCAGCATTGTTAATGTTCGAAAAAATAAACGTTCGATGAATAGCGTGTTTAACCAAAAGAAAATCGAATGCTGAATATAAAAAGATAATCAAAAGTTTTCATAATAATTATTCGATTCAATGTAATCGATGAACAACACATGGTCCATGGGATACATCAATGTGTCACTCGTTTCGGTTTTGCTCGTCGGTCCACAAATAATACAAAACTTACATTTGTTCTAACCGGCAATATCGAATTGAATATCATTTTGATGCACCAGCATGACAAAAATTGTATTCATTTATGTCAAATTGTATATTTAAATATGCCATTCAACCGGTACGCTTTACCAGCGCCTCGTCCCATATGAAAACTGAATCATTAACAAAGAAAAAAATAAATAATTATAATTGAACAGGATATATTTCATGCTTGCTTAAGTTTCATTTCGTTTGACCGGTGAATTTTGAATTCTTTTTCAATACAAAGCCGATTAAGGCAACAATGTTCGGGCTGAGAACAATGACAATGTTATAAATGAGGCCCAGGCAGGAGCAGAAAAGTGGTAACAAATGGATTGGGAAATCGGAAAAAAAGAAAGAAAGAGAAATGTGTGTGTTGTATGGGCTCTGGACTTAATCGACCGCTGCTATATTTACAAACAAAACAAAACGAAATCGTCATTGTGTTTCTTCATTTTTCAAGTCTCCAGTTGCGTATTTTGACAAACAATGGCTGATGTTTGGGTATTTATTCATTCGTTTGAGAAAAGGTGTCTTAAATTGGTATCGATGGTGGACATAGACAGCCGATTGAAACATGTTATTAAAGTCCGATCGTCAAAGTCAAGCAAAAAACGAATAAAAAGGAACAATGACATCGAGCTGCCTAGCTGACTGAGGGTTGATTTTTCAAATATAAAAAGTAATAACATGCGTGAATAAAGAACAATATCGAATAATGCTAGTTAAAGTAATAAACAGGACTATATTCGATATGCATGAAGAAAAGGGGTTTTCTTTCCATTTCAGTTAATCATTTGCAATATCGTCATTTGTAGCAGCCAATTCAAATGACATATTGGCTGCTTGAAGCCAAACGAATCCAGTTTAAAATAAATTTTGATGCGCAATAATCTCGATGATGTCCTGTGATGATGATGAATACCAATCGTAGAATAAAAAGGAAGTCTTGTGATTTGTATGTGTGCCTCTTAATGGACCTGAAATCTCGGCATGGGAAATGATGCAGCTGAATCGAATTTTAGTCTCTATTTTTTTTTTCTCTTATTTCATCTTTTGTTCGTCATTTAATCGCTTTTTGTGAAAATTTTCGTATTCAGAAAACAGGCAAAAGCTGTTGAAACCCAAATACTATATGATTAGTCATTATAAAAACGCCTTTGTGTTAATTTAAACATACAACATTTTCGAAGGACCAAATACTTGGATGATTTAGAAGACGGATCACCATCATTTCAAAAGTCAATTCATCCTGCGATGAACAAACGTATTACGCATCCGTTTTGTGTATGTGTGTTTCGAATGCCGATGCCAACGACCATTCAAATGTGATTCGAATGCGAATGTGTGATTTCGGAAATTATCCCTCAACGAGAATAATAATAATCAAATATAAATGATGATGATAGGATCCGTCTTTAGTTCTCACCGCCGCTATTTATTAGCCGCTTATGTGTCGATTCGATCATAAGATGCCATTTCGTTGAAGTAAAGAAAGAGAAATACACATTTTATAATGGCATTGAAATGCATTAATATTTTCATTTATTATTTATTTGGATGAAAAAAAAATGTCGGAAAAATCCAAACATAAATTGACTTTGAAATTTTTCAGTTGCTGGAATTCCTCATATTTTTTTTTTTCATTGCGATTAAAATGTATGTGAAAACTACACTAAAGCGATATCAACTATTTAAAATGATTTGTGATTCAATCACCATTGGATTAGTGTAATATTAATAGGCACCCTCCGGGTGATGTTGGCTCATTGTTGAGTCGATTTGTTCAAAATCGCATTCGAAGCTTAAAATAAAAATTTATTTTGAAATCTTTTACACGAAGCCATGACCATTCGATTTCTTTGCATCTCTCGGTGACCAGCTCGACATGTAGCCCGTTTTTCCTTTGACCACGATGTATGCATCAACAATTGCTGAACTATTCCATTTGTCACCGAAAATATTATAGAGCAAGTGTTGATCACGAGCGCTAATTGGAACGGATTCATCCAAATGGTGATCGGCTTTGAGTTGGATCGAGAAGCCTTTGAATTTTAAATCGAAAGCAATAAAAAAAAATGAATTTTTGAATGATTATGTAATTTAATTGGTACGCACCTTTCAAAAAATCACAGTTTACTGTGTCTATTTCGTCATAGCATGGTGGCAACGATGAGACCGATGGTGTGGATGGAGTCGGTGAACACAATGTCAGCATTGCTGAACCATTATCAATGATATCCATCGGTTCCGGCAAAATCATTGCTTTTAATTCGTTGGCCAATTTAACAACCATCGAACGAAAATTGTAAAATTGAACGATTTGCTTTTCAATTTTCACCTTTTCGCCAATGTTTGGCACTTAAAATAATCAGAAAAACAATCGATTGCAATTTGTATATGCAAAAAAAAAATAAGCATAATAATAGAAATTTTTTACTAACATGTTTCAGTCATGCATTCGGACAAGTATTTGGAAAACTTAAAAAGTCCGATGTCTCTGTAAATTTTGGCTTGATTCAATTTTTTTGAAATCAATGCGGCCAAATCGCTTGTCAATTTCAATTCTTCAGCTGAAATCTTTCGAATTGTTATGTAGTATGCACATGCTTCGATGAATTTGAGGCGACGCAAATCCATATCTAATTGGAAATGTAACAATTTATTATAAAAAAAAACTTGAACATTTCGGTTTTTTGTCTGTTGATTTTAATTTTACCATAATTTTCTTCAGCCATTTTGAATGTAATCATTGATTTTGAAACTGCGTGTCGTTTTGCTGCTCCAAATGAAATGTCAAAAGTGATTTTTGTTTTTTTTTTTCATTTGGCTAACGATAAATTTTCGGTTAACCGAAGCAAATGGTCAACAGCGCCCTCTGCCATTCGCATCGCTTAATCCCAATCATTTTTCGAGAATGAAAGATAAAAAAAAAAAAAAAAATTAACAAAATCTTATCAATTTCAAAAGAAGATTATTTCCGAAATGCTGTTCTCTGAACTCATGTCAGCATCCGGTTAATAAAATTGTTTTGTTCAAAATTCTATTTAAAAAAAAATTTCATTTTCGGGTCCATTATTTCGAAAAGAATAGATATCCGAAAAGTATAGCCGAACGCACGTGTTTGTATTTGTGCAACGAATACGTAATCTACAGTCACTCATACAGACAGAGACAGAAGCAAACGTTGTTGTTGTTGTTGTTATTATTATCAGAGATCATAGGAGCAAAATGTTTAAAATTTGAATTCGAAACCGAAAACGTCTGCATGATTCGGCTTCGGTTGATTTGTCAGCTGTTTGATTTAGGTTCGACTGTTTGAGAATTTTTATTTTTTTTTTCTTTCATTTTCTATATTCTTGATGGACGAAGATTGATTTACATTTCACATGAAACACAACTGTTCGTGTTTGAATAACAAAATGAATTATGAGCGACCCAATAAATTCCAATCCTCAACGAAGTAATAGAATTCAATCGAAAGATGAGATTTTTTTTTCTTTTGTTTTTCCCACTCGCACTCTCATTAAATTATGGATTTAATGAGCATATTTGCAGTAACGAGCAAGAGATTTTCTGCATAAAAAAAGATTTGCAAAATTTACAACATTAACGAAAGCCACATTGAAACAAGAAAAAAAAATGGAAAAGTGAATCTGTTTTGCAAAAGAGCAACTTAAGATCAAGTTACTTGTTCAGTGCATGAAAGAATAATGAATAAATTGATGACAGAGATGAAAAGAGCGTATTATTATTTATAAGCCATACGAACGAACAAAGTCTAAATCCAAAAAAAAAAACAAAACAGAAGGGCAAGAAAAAAATGTGCGCTTTGCGACTGCATACATAAATGAATAAGAACGAAATGAAAAGGCGAAGCAAAATGAAGAAGGAAAAAAAACACTTTGCAATATGAAAAGTCTAAATTGACTACGTACAGAAGGTAAAGGCTAAGTATTGGTAGTTTAAGCATTTGGATATTTCAAATAATATGTATAATCTCATTTGATTCTCTCTGTTCCACTCTTTACTCTTTTATTCTTTTTTTCGATTCTTGAATATTGTCTTTGGGTTTTTTCTTCTTCCTTATTGGCATTTGTGCTCATCGATATGGTTTCGTTCTTTGAGCACCCAGACCAAATGAAATATACAAAATGAAATGAAATGAAAAGAAACGAAAAAAAACATAATAAACAACAAAGCAACGAAACGAAGAGCAAAAAGATCGCACACAAACACATGTCACAATTCCAAATGAAACAGAGAAACCGACACCAATACCGTAACTAAATAACATAATATTATGCAGCAGGCACCACTCTCTGTGAGTGAGCCCATAAAATGCGTTAGCATTTCCTCTACGTATCGATCATTTGCAACTGTGGAATGTTTGTGTTGTTCAAATGCACACACATTCACATGGTCTCAATACTTGAACATACCAAACAAGAGACCACAAACATGATTCATACACAGACGCACACACACACAAACATGCGATCATATCGATTCGGATCTACTGTTGAATGTTGAATTCATGTTGAGTCTCGATTATGCGATAGCTTGAATGTATTTCCAGTATGAATTAGGTAGCGATACAATGAGGCAACGCTGCATTTTCTAAAGAACTTTTCGATGAACCATAGTTTTTTATTTTCCTTCAGAGAAAAATAAAGAGGATAATGCCTCTTGAGTTTTAATTTGATTTTAAGAAAAGTTTCAAATAATTTGATATATATATACGTTTTTAATTGTGTCTGTTTTATGTGTGTGATTTTAAGAAAAATGTATCTCCAAAAGTGATGAAAATTCTGCAAAATTTTATTTTTTCGTTGGAGAAATCATCATCATCATCATCAACGTTGTCGTCGTAAAACTTTTATTGAATGGTTAGTGTGATATTCGGTATCGAAAATGGAATGGAATAGTCAAATGTGTCAAACGATTCGGATTATTATGTGTATGTGCTTAAAATCAAAATGAAAACTAATGACAATATATCCATAAGAACATTTGACAAATTAAGCCATTCAAATAATGTTTTCAAATGATTAACATTCGAAAATGGACCGAACTATCCGGAAAAGAATTCGAAAATCAAACGAGAAAAAAGAGAGAATTAAATATAAATATACATTTTTAAATGACAATAGAGAATAATAAATGATTCAACAGTGTGAACTGTGATTCAATATATTTTCATTCAATCTGACAGAAGATTAAAAAAAAAAGACAAACATTTGTATTCGTGAATGATGATCGAATCGTGAAAGTCCCATATTGATCTGAATGTCAAAGCATTGGAATGAAATGAAATTTGCCACGAAAAAAAAAAATGAGAAACATCAATTTTGAAAAACGAATCATAAATCAGCAACAGAATTACAAAAAAGGAATATTTTAATTGTGCCAATTCCGAATGACGTTCATTTATCATTTGTCATCATAATTATCGTCATCATCATCATCATCATCATAAATGTGGAAAGTTTTTTCACTATCATCGACACCAAAAAAACACGTGCGAAAAAGAAAAAGTTTATGAATTTCTTGGTTTCCTTATCAAATAATGAAATAGCTATAAAATAGTTGTTGTTTCGATGACAATCTCCATCATTAAAGAAAAAATATGCCAACCATAAACCCCTGCCAACTTGCCAGCGCCTATGTTCTGTGCGTTTTTAAATTATTATTATTTTTGGTGCATTTGCCAATTCATCAAGAATGAAAAGAGAGAGAGAGAGAGCGTAAAAAGTAAATTCTTGTTTTCGGATGCAAAATTGCATATGAAGCGGTTAGTCGGTCAGTGAAAAAAAAAAACAACAACAACAACAACAGAACCGACAACACACTTAATTCACGTATTTCTGCATATGAATAATGGCCATAGCCATTTAGAATACTAAATTGTGATGAATCTTCAAGAATTCGGAAACTTATTTATAACAACATTCGCATGAATCGCATGCACATTTGTTTTTTTTTTTTTGGCGAATTCGAAAATTGTGCGACATTCATTGGCATTTAATGTTGTTCGTCTTCGTTCGCCTCACAAATTACGAAACAAACCAAAAAAAAAAACGAAAACGAAAACGAATTAAAGATTTTCTTTATTTTTGTTTATCACATCAATTTTATAAAAATTTTGCGTTGACACAATTTTCGAATTCCAAAAGAAAAAAAAATTTGCATAATGCGAGTCTTTAATTTCATAACGCACGATCATTCATTGCCAAATGTTTGCCAAATGACGTGATCACCACATAGTCGTTGTTATGGATTGCGAAATTTTTGACATTTTAATTATTATTTAATAATAATGAATCGAAAAATTGGAGCGATCGGAAGAGGAATTCCATTTAACCTTCAATGTAAATGTTTTTTGCAAAATGGAAACAGGAAAAAAGGTGATCAAGGTTTATGGATCATGACTGAGATCCCTTAAGCCTCAGTCGCCACATCACTCTATATCGACTTCGATTTTTGTTTGTTGCTATTGCATAGGATTGTTGATTGCCCTGCACACATAATGTTATGCTGGAATGGTAAAAGTTCTTTTGTTGATGTTTTTGTCATTGTCGCCATCATTTTGGTATTATGCCATGTTCAATCTACCGAACAAAAACATTCAAATGAAATGAAGGCAAATAAAGAAAATGAAAAAAAAAAATAAACAACAAACGAAACAAAAATAAAATCATAATAAAAACATTCACATTTAATTCCGTTTAATAAAACTGAATATTGTGTTGGGCCACAGAACATGATCGTCGATTTGAACGTGCATCGTATGCATATTGTATATTCGATCGTATACAAAATACTGAAACGCAATGGCTGTGATACCGGTTTTATTTTTCTTCATATATATTTTTTTCTCTCTCTCTCCTTATTTTCATTTTAGTGTATTTTTCTTTCCGCATTGCTTTTGTGTTCTGTTCTTCGATTCGAATTTCGAATGATTTGTGTTTAATATATTTTATGGTGTACGGTGTGTGTGTGTGTGTCTGCATTCTGAGATGCAGTGCATTTTGAATTGAGCCCATTGGCACGGCCAGATCGATGAGCCCATTTGTTATGCTTTTGCAGTTTATGCTTTACACTCGTTACTCGAGTCGCTTTGTATATAAACTGATCTCCCTGCACTGTATGCACATTTTTTTTTTCTTTCATCTAACAAAACGAAGAGATACAAAATGTATGCTCGATGCGTACGTATACAAAGTCGTTTCGATTGAGTGCCGTTTGTGATATTGATGTTAATGTAATAATGTAAAAATCATTCGTTATGCGTACGCACACGAAAACCGTTTCAATTTTCAGCCCTGCTAACAATTTAAACTGCCACAGGCAACAAGCAACAGACAAAATGCATTTTCTGACATTCGTTTATTTTTAAAATTGAATTTAAACACACAACCAACGAAAGATTTCATTCGCCTTTTTATCCCAAAACCAAATAATCATCCGAAGATATGCTTCCTTACATCGTTGTGCTGTGCTCCGATCTCAAAAAGGAATCAATGATGATTATTTTCATACTTTGTTGCACATTTTTATTGTATTATATATTATTGGCTGGCACGAAATGTAACCACTTTTTCCTTAACCTCGGTGGCTGTCTGATGTCAATTTATTTGATTTCGTTTGTTTTTCTGTTTGTTTTTTTTGTATTTCCAAAGAACAAGAAAATTATGGGTTGCATTAATAAGACCCGGCACAAGAAAAGGAGAGCGTTCGTGCATTTGTGGTTTCTGTCAATATGTCAAAGACTTTGAATCAATTTTCCAATGGCTTGTTGGCTACAAAATATTGCCATTGTTTCATCAATGACTGCTGTTTTGGTTTTGCCAATTTTGCTGATATGTAATTACACGAGGAGATGGTTCTCATTTCATCTTCCTTCGTTTTGCTTGAATGCATTTCCAATCAATTGATTCAGTTTAATGTGTCGACGGGCAATTTGAAATTTTAAAAATTGTATGACTTGAATTTTGCACGTTTCAATGAACTTAAACTTTTGCATCGAACATCTTACCATCAAAAGATGCCAAAGGAAAAAATGTTTCCTTCAATGCAAATGTGTCTGTATATGGCTGTCATAATGTGATCGTGGATATGGATTCAAGTGCTTTGTAAAGAGTCGACAATTTAGAGCTGTATATTTTTGTGATAGATATCAACCATCAAGTGTTGTTATTATAGTCATTTGTCGCGACAATCAGCAAATATTTCATAAATATAATCTTACAATTCAAGACAAACAAAAATGTTAAAAGAACTAAAGAGTTTAGATTATGGGACTGTTCTTAATCGGTATCAGTTGCTGAAGATCATCCAATTTACGCACAATGTGAAAATTAATGGTCTTCGTTTGTTCTGTTCTTTGTGTACACTGTACACTGTGTTTACGTACTTTTTATGCCAACGAATGGGTTCCGTTTTTTTTTCTTCTTTGTAGTCTCGTTTATTTTGTTTGTCTCTCATACTGGTAAATACGTTTAACGTTCAGGATATTCTCATGGCTCATGGCTCATGGCAATTCAATGCATTCTCGTAGAGATGCTCGTTGCCAGCTATAGTATAATGATCATAACATTTTTTCCATTTCATACACAATAAAAACTAATAAAGTGAAAAGGAACAAAACGAAATGAAAAAAGAGTCTTACTATACCATCGATAACATCTCAAATATTTTTTTGAATTCTTTTTTTCTTTTTTTTATTTCGACCATTTCTTCCATTTCATTGGCATATGAATATTTAAAATTCAGTTGCATTCATTTGCTATTGCTGAAAATGATACAGCCGCTACGTAATGACAACAATCAGCAATCAGCCAGTTGAGAACAGAAATACTGGTGGCAATCCGATCCAAATGATAAGCTACCATCAATACCGTCGTATTGACCGTTGTGGCTATGAGAACCGAAACTATTGCCGGAACAAAAAAAAACGAAAAAAAAATTAAAATCAATTTCGAATGAAATGAGAAGAGAGATAAAAAAAAAACGGCAAAAGTCTACAGCACAATATTAAATTGTACGTCGACTACAATCTGTTCGGCTCATTTAGATGAATGTGTCTGATTTCAAATGAATGCATACAATATCGTCATCGAAATATTTTCCCATCTTCAATTCCATGAATTAAATGACGAATGCATACCAAATATCAAAATACCAAGATGAGAGCGTCGATGAGTGATGCACGTTAAACAAACAATATTTCTGTTCAAATGGGGAAAAGTATACATCAACGTTGCCAGTTGCCAGCTATATATCAATTGAACAGTTTTACCGTAACATTGGCTCTCTTCAAGCCATGGGCTGAAGTTCACATGAATTTTTGTTGTCTCAAAAAAAAAAAAAATGATCATAAAATTTGATGACAACAGAGAAATTGTTCAAATATTATCTTTGGCTATCATACCAAATACCACCACTATCATACTCTGTGTGCTTCGCATCCGAATATGGTCATGAAAATAGAATTTAATGTGCTGCGTTTGTGTGTGTGTGTGTGTGGCTTGATGACCTTTTAACATTCTTTTTCTATTTTTCCTTCGAATTTTTCTGCGTTTCGGTTTTTGTTAGTTAAAATTAGTCATCATAATTTGGTGTTCAGTGTTATGCTGATGAAAAAGAATACATATTCAATTAAATCAAAATTAAGCATAACTAATGAAGGATATTTAAAATGTATGCTGCGGCGGAAACGCAGCATGTGAACGCTGTTAATTGTAGAATATGTTGATATCTATTAAAAATGATTTTTTCATCAATTCGATTTGACTGAATTGGTTCCTTCAATCGAATCATGCCGAATGCCCATCAACATTAAACATTCTCCATTTTTTTTCCGTTTTTATTTCATCGTTTGATGAATTTCGATCAATTCATTTCGATGTGGGGAAGAAAAAAACCATGAAATTTAGCTCATTGTTCATGGTCATTGTCGATGATGTTTGCTACTGTTCACCAACCAACCGGTTCCATTCGTAAATTCATTTCAAAAAGTCGGTCACTTTTGAAATGTTACATTCGGCAAAATGAAGACGAAAAAAAATGAATCGATGAAAAGAGATTATTGTCTTAAACAGTGGGCCTTTCGATGCCTGCTGATGATAATAATTGTTATTAATTAGCAACAGTCAACGGGTAACAGGATGGATTTTCATTTCGGTTTCTGATAATAATCGGTGCGATCAAGTTGAAGATTTGTGAAAGAAAATCAAAGTTTTTTTTTCGACCAATTTCCGATCACAAAACCAAATCAACCACAAATGTATAATGCCTGTGTGGTTTGGTTATTTGTTTTGATTGCAATCGTCACGAGATCACGTACTTAACAATTCAGTTAATGTCATCAAAATCAAATAGAGGCAAAAGACAGGCGACAATGTTCTGCAACCTGCAATCGTTACGAATCAATTGTATGACAAATGTGATAATGAGAAATGGAAAAAATACAAAACGGATAAAGAGATAAAATCAAAATGCATTAGGTTAACGCCTGAATGGTAGAAAAATCAAACAATAAACATTTTCCTGTCTCAATTTCCGTTCCAATAGTTCTTCTTGGAATTATCCATGAGTTCTGTGGATCGGAAATACCGCATTCAGATGATAAAACAATAATGCGTCTCTTTTTAGAGATACATTTTTATGCTACATCGGCACTCGGCCAACTAGACATTCCATTTTTTTATACTTTCAAAAAAAAAAAAATGCTGAAACTGCGCAAAAATGTTTACATTGAATAAACGTTGTCGCGTGAAACCAAAGCAGGAAAAGAAGAAGAAGAAGAAGAATAAGAAAAAAAGAAACAGATTTCTGCAGGCAAAATAAACTCAACGTAACATAAAAATTGTGAACAATGCACAACAATACCGATTCTCAGTCCCCGGTTCTATTCACCACTTAATTCGATTATTGCGAATTTTTCTCTCTCTCTCTCTC
>GL502475.1:632664-643538 GCA_000149185.1 Mayetiola destructor
TTTCATTTTTGTGTATCGTTTTCGAAGTGAAAGAAAAGAAAGATCAATTTAAAATTCATAGCTCAGAGTTCCCTACAGTTATATTTCATTTTGATTCCAAACAAATCGTCTATAATTTTAATTTCGGTTATTTTATGACCGCTTTTTTTCGTTTCCATTCGAATGAATTTGTATGCCGGAGGTTTGATGGAGTGACTTCGTGTAGCGTTAAAATGAAAAAAGAAATGAATGACAACCGATATACGTGATTCATGCATTTAACATTCGATGTTTAGTATGTGGCATGGGGTATCCGCCAGGCCGGGCACTGGACATGGTCTTATAATAATAATAATTATAATAATAATCGATAGAAACGATTCAATCAGTTTTCGTTCATTCATTTCAATCTGCCCAGTTTCAATTTCTTTTATCTTTATCGACTTTTTAAACATTGGAACATTCAAAAATCTATACATATTCGTTGTATTGAAAACTCATTTATCTGCAGCCTCCGTCAGGCCCATATCTGTGCATGTATCCATTACGTGTGTCTCTGAATCATGAAATGATTTATACAGCTTTATTTCATTTCGATGGATGGAAAAAAAACGGGGCCCACAGATCATATTGTTAAATTCGATTTGTAATAATGATTGAATCGAGGCAAAACGTTTTCTAATTCAAGCATGTGTTGTGTTTTCCATATTCAGCATTCAATAATCTCTTAACATTTAGTTAATGCGACCCATCAAATCGATTTTTAGGCTTCTTAAAATGCAAATTACGCATTTTTTCCGCTGACAATCGCTTTTGGTTATCAATTTTTATCAATCAAATGAAAACGTCTGATGGAAATATATTGTAAATCGTTTTTCCAATTCAGCGATTCTTTGTGTTCCGTCATTTTAAAATGTATTTGAATTGAATGAAAAGCAATTATGAACTGTCGCTAGAATTTAAACATGTCATGATTTGAGTGCGTAAATATTTCGAAAGTGACAATCTTTCACAAACTAATTCAGAGCAGAAAACAGTAATCAGTGGTCACGATTTCGGCCACGATGCGTCAAATGATGGTTGAATTCGTTTTTGAAATGGTGATGATGGGCGAGAAAAGATAAAAGATCCAAATGATGAATGATGAATGATGATGATCGGCAAAGGATTTCGGAAAAGCGACAAAGAGAAGGAAATGAATAATAATAATAATTGACTCTATCCAATTGTACACAAATATATATATCATTCATTTCCGAAATAAACAAAAATTATGGGAAAAAAGCGAAAAAGAGTTGCTGGTTATGATTATTGTCAATAGACGAAATGATGTTTCCTATTTATTTTTTTTTCGGTTATGTTCAATCGCTCATTTCCGTCTTTCGAAAAATAAAAAAACAAAAATATTTTCCAGATTAGCTTTAAATAGAATAATCTCACAATATTTTGAACAAAGTGAATTATTCGAACGAACTGATGAAGAGTGAACCACAAGTGTGTTTGTTGTCAAAACGAAGAGAGAAGAAAAAAAACCAAACCCATCAACAAGAACAAACAAAAATACAGAAATTGAATGGAATGATAAGCATTCAGCATAAACTGAACGAAAGTGTATTTACTAAACGAATTGACTGTAAACAAACAAAGAAATGATAAGCAAAGTTGCCAAAGACCCTTTCGAAGCGAATGAAGTGAATTGAACTGAAAACAAAAAAAAACAAAACTAAATAAGACTCGGATCCGATAAAGAGCAAAGCGAAACCAGACGTTTCAGACGGCGAAGAATAAGAAGAAGAAGAAGCAAAAAAAAAAAGAAAAATTGGAAAAAATTATGATCCAAACAGTTTCAAGTGCGACAGAAAATGCATTTGCCAGCAATTCAGTCGAGACACCGCGTCGACGGTCGACATTTTACGTACCATTAGTTGTGTGTGAAGAAGAAGATTCCGTATCACCATCAATGGATGACAGTAATACTGACACAAATCCTACTGCGGATGATGTGGATCATTTGGATCCAATTTTGAATCCTGATTTGAGTGGATGCAGTTTTGAATTAAGCCTAAATGAGTCTGCTGATTTGATGGTATCAAATGAAGTAGAGCTGCGAAGTGGCATTAAACGTACCGCATCAACAACAATAGCACGACCATCAAAAATAACATCCACGACAACGGTGGCCATCGTTAATACAAAAACACATTCGGATCGTGTGCTAAGCGAACGATCAAATGATAAATTTAATATTGAAATTTCAAATCGAAATAATAAAGTCAAACGGTATGGAATCGTTTTGAATGGCAGCGTTAATATCGATGACGAAGATAAATTGCCAATAAATAATAATAATGAAAATCGGTGCCATGTGGATCTTCAAGAAAAATCACCATCAAATACATCGACACCAATTAAAATGATGAAATCACGTAGTCGATCGAATATTTTATGTTTGCCAGATAAATCATTTCAATTGTCACCATTGAAGGAAAAATCAAAAACTTTGCCACAAAATGTATCACCAAAAATTCTAACTTCAACTGTATCGGCCACCAATGTTGCAACAACAACAACAACAACAACATTCCCACCAAAATGTTCATTTTTGTTGAAATCTGCGCCAAAAATTTCATTAAATTATTCATTTGATGCGGTGGCCAATGTGCAAACAACAACAACAAGCCCAAACAATAGCCATGTCACTTCAGTACAAATTACCAACGACAAAAAGACTCATTTAATTTTGTCACCAACATCGGCTGCATCACCACGTAAAGCGCTCAGTTTCATTCGACGTGCACATTCAACGAAATTATCACGCAGTAATTCATTGCTCAAGTCGCTCACATCCAAATGTGTTGATCAAAATGCCGAAAATCTGTTGAATCCGAATCAACCAGTTTATGAATTGCCATTTGATCGATTCGAGGAATGCTTTAAATCGGATAATTTCGGTGCATTGATGGAGGAGATTTTTCTATTAAAAGATCCAAATGCTGAATCAATGGATGATGGTCTCGAAAATTCAACAACTATTACGGTTAGCGCGACAACCAAACCGTTAAATGCACATCAAAAATGCGATGATGAAGTACATTCGGGTAAATATATTATAATAAATATCAAATGGAATGAAAAATATTCAAGATTTTTTTTTTTATATATTAAATGTTTTATCATGACACAGTTTCATTTCGAAAATCAACAATGATGAATGAAGATATGTAAATTGTAAATTTAATTTTTACCCATTGAGTTTCTTCATTTTCCTACCTGGAATTCGATCTGAATTTCAACAAAACTAAAGAGAATCAATGTGAAAATATTTCTTTTTCAATGTAAATCGAATTCAGGCTAAACAGTTGAAAAATGATTCTGAAGATCGTAACAGAGCCCCATTTATAACATACGCAAAGCAAGAATAATGAAGAAAAACAAATTCCAATGTGGTGTGGAAAAAAAGATACTTTCGATGTTGTGTCTGAGGTAAACACTAAACACAGACCATCTGAATGAGAATCATTAAAAATCATTCATCCGAACGAATCAAGCGCATGACACGCTTTTAACTCTTACAAATGTATGCGATTTTCTGGTGTGAGTTTTCAGTTTTTGTGCAACTTTGAGCCCATTTTCGTTTCACGGTTGAAATAGAAAACGATCCAATTACAACCAAAATGGAATCCATTCCGTTCGATGGTGTGAAAGTAAATGGCATTCGAAGAGAGAAAGAAAGAAATTAAAAAAAAAAATAAATAAATATTATTTTATGCGCACTCGATCAATGATTTTCGAATCGAAAGTGTCGCCAATACTGATTCTTTTAACAGCATGATTTCGGTATATTTTTCTTCTCTTCTTTTCTTTGGATGCGATTAATTGAAGCGGCAAATTAATTTACATATGAATCAGCTGAACCGGATGCTGAAAGCCCAAATTAATCAATTTTTTTTTTTTTTTTGGAAATTCTTCATTCTTTATGCCATGACTCAATTAACCGAACATTGCAATTATTGCATTCCATTCAATAATAATTTATTCGGCTGAAGCCCACAAATAAATAACTAACTAATTTTTCGTCGACTTTCGTGTGACACCTACGATATCTCCAATTACTATAGCATTTGTTTGCAGCATTTAAAATGAATTATGTTGCATGTTGCATTGATGCGTTGGCATCATTATCGACAAAAATGCGCTGACAATCGATTCTCTCATTTTCCTTCTATTTGTGCTCTTAATTTTAATCCACATTTTCTCTATTTATCTATTTCCGATTGATAAAATAAGTTACGAATGGATGGAATTATAATAAACACAGGAATTATTCGAGTGCGTAGGTTTTATCTCACTCCGAATAAGGGAAACGAAGAGTAAAAATGAATTCTTGATTCGAATATGACACCAAACACACAAACCTAATAGCTTTTTCATCAATACCAATCATTTATTTGACATCATAATCAGTGTGTCATTTGTTTCGGCATCGACAATCAACAACATTATCCATGCATCTTATAGTTAAAAATAACTAGCTACACATCACGACCACACGCTACTTTTAATAGAAATGCATTTAATTTGCATTAAAATGTCATTGTTATCGCATAACATGCAGCAAACCATTTTTCAATGAGGAAACATTCCGTCATCGACGATAAATTTGAGCCCTTTTGTTTATGAAATTTTTTGGTCACGCATTTACATTTTGTCATTTTATCATTTTGTAGATTTATGGTAACTGGTTCCTCTTTTAATTAATAACAAACAAATGAATTGGATGCATGTTTCACGATAATCACAGACATCGTTCAAATTCAATGATAATTTTGTGGAAATGAATGGAACAGCCTCAAATTAGAAATGCTTGTTAAAATACAATATTTAGAAGGCGTATGGATGTTGAAGATTTTAATATGCCATACAATAATTTGATGGAGATTATATTTCAATGATACTTTTCGGTTTGAAGAATATTTGAGTATGTTCAGTGAAGCCAACCCGTCAATCATTTCCATTGATTCAAAACATAATACACCAAAAAATCATCAGAACAATTTCAAGGAAAGAAAAAAAGAATAAAACTTCATCAGAAGCAAATGATCGTAAAATGAAACTGTCGTTATGTCAATGTTAATCCACAATGATTGTGCACTATTCCTTCTCGAATCGATTGTTGGCTGCAGAACAAAAAAAGAATAAGAAAATTCCATTTTTGTAAATAAATAGATGTCATCGTTTGAAGGAGTGTCTTAGTTTTGAATCCACATCAAAAATAACATATCGAAAGATAGAATTATGGTGACTGGCCACTGTGCGATTGCACTTACATATCAAATATGAAATTCATATTCATTCATTCACATTCGTTGTCATTGAATATATCAACGACCAGAAAATCGGCATTTAAATTTAAAACGAACAAATTCGGTTTTTTTATCATTCAATTATTACTATCAACTCGAAGTGAATGGCCAAAATGATCAAAATAACCCTAATGACGACGAATCACTCAACCGATTCCAAAAGACGAAAAAAAGAAGAAAAAAAAATATAGAATTAAAGAATGGAATGGAAAACTAAAATACACAAATATCGTGGACTCGTGACAATTGGTTTTAGCAATTACCACACGTCAAAGCGATAAAATTAAATGAAAGAAACGGTATACGGTATAGAAACAGGCATTCGTTAATGAAGTTTTTACCATTTCAAGTATTTATTTTCTTTTTTTTTGCTGTCATTGTTCTGGTGCATTTCATAATAATCGTTTAAAACGGTTTTTCATGTTGCCAGTAGATAGTAGTCATTCGTTTAATTTTTTAACGTCCATACAGTTCATATTGATGAATGGTTGAAAACATATTTCGGATAAAACGAATAGATTAAAACCGAATAAATTAATGGAAGCAGGTGGCCCGCATCTGTATTGGAATTAATTTTTCAATTTCATTATCGTCGTCACAAAAAACAAACAAACAAACAACAACAACAACAACAGCGCTAAGAACGTGACTGAAGAAAATAACCTTTTCTAATAATAATAAATTCAATTCTTTCACAAGTTCCACCATTTGATCCACCAAAATCGACGGTTATTTTCTCCCCCTTTTAGTTTAGTCCAAACACGGATATATAATTCATCAATTTCCACTTACAACTATTTCAACTGTTAAAGAATGGAGAAATTTACACCAAAATGCACTCAAACGATTTTCTTTCACTTAAATCAAATTTAAGAACTGAAAATGTTGAACAATGGACAAAGAACCAGTTTTCTTTTTCTACTCTCTCTCTCTCTCTCTCGAGATTTTTGTAGAACTTCCTCTACTTAAATTTCATAATGTACACTCAATACTACTTAGTTGGCAACCGTGCACACTATGGCTTAACAATGGGTCGATACATACACCTTTTGCACATAGGAACTCATCATATCTCACATATGTGCGGCAAAATAGAATAAAAATTGAGAAAAAAAAAGTGAAACGTCAACGGAAACCTTCCAAGCATTGAGCATTGAATGCAACGATGCAAATGAGAGCACATAAACTATTGAAATTGAAGAAGAAAATTTTCGAGAAAAAAAAACAGCGCGCTAGAATTCATATTCAAATGAATCTTTCGTCTTTCGATTTTAAGGTTGAAAGCATTATATTTTTGCCACCGTATTTTTTTTGTGTGTGTTCTTTTCATTCTTCTTCTTCTTCTTCTTCTTCTTCTTTGTCAATTGCCATTGTTCGCCAATCTGAATGAAATGTTCTTTGAGTTTTTTGATGACTTCAAACCGAATAATAAAGAATATCTCGTTACCTTTTTTTTAGACTTTGCTCATTGCGCAACAAATCCAAACGAGTGCCTTTAATAAACATGTATATATCTCGGAATGATTGAAGAAGATGGAGAAAAAAAAACCGCAGCACACAAAATCAGGTCAAAGCGATTTAATGCTTTTGAGAAGAGCAAGAAAAAAAATAACATATATTCTTACAATTTTGAATGAAAATCGCTTCGATAGTTTTTTTCTTTCTTTACTTTTCATGCTCATCTTCAATTTGTTTCGGTTCAGAGAGGGATTGCATCATCAAATTATGTGCTATGTGTGAACGTACAAAGTAATAATAATGATAATAAATGAAACAAAATCGTAGTCTTCATAATAATTGGATTCTGCATATTTTACACACCAAAACATCCATATTCAATGGTCATCTAATCGATTAAATCGCTAGCTGATGAAAAATGACCATTTGCCTCTTTTCCCCTTTTTTTCTGTGGTGAATGTTTGAGTGCTGACAAACCGTTCATTTTGCCATTTGCTAATTAGATTATATTTATTATTGAGAATGCGTGTGTTGGGACACCGTTGTGTGGAGTTTAAATAAATCCAATCGACTTTGAATATTCATCAAATAGCAATAATAATAAATATTCTGCCGCAATGAAATTACAATCTTAATTAACATTCAACGATCAGAAACAGTTATGCATCTTGATCAGATGCCGTAGTCTTGAGTCATGAGTCTTGGATCTTGAGTCTTGAGTGCATATATTAAATAATTTTCCCGATCAAATGCGTACATTCATCATTATTTTTTACATACTTGAGGCGATGATCATTGTTCGCTGATATAATAATGATGTTCGCTGCTGTTGCGAACATTTATTGGGAACAAAAATAGCAAAACTGAATGGAATGCAACAATGCAACAAAAATTGATCAATGTTAATCAAATCTGAACTTGCCAATTATATCATAATACATTCATATAAAATAGAAATGATGAGCCTTTGCCCTTCGCCTTCAGTCTCAGACATGCTACCAGGCATTTAGAATAAAGACGATAATTGAATGGCTGATACGATTGAACATCGGAATACATCTATTGGCATTGATTTTTTGATCGAAGGCGATTTGAAACATAAATGTCGGAAATACAGACACCAAAAAAAATCCCGTGATTGAATTCGGTGATCCCAAATTTTAAACTTTCATCAAATATCAACGTCATAAATTATGAATTATGTGAAAAAGAGAGAGAGAGAAAAAAAAGCAAACTTTGTGATTCAAAGTGGCATACAAATTTGCCAGACCCTGAAAAATCGTTTAACTATTGAAAATGTATATATCGTGCTGTAATGATCATCATCACTTAGGGGATCTAATGTGATTGACTGGATTTTAAATTGCGCATATGTGATACGGTCGTAGCCGAGAAAATACAAAGCGCATTGAACAAATATTAATATTAATAATATGTAATCGGTTGGCTGTACGCTGTACGTACTCAGGCAAAAGCAGAATAGCATTTTCATTCTATTGTTCTGTTGCTATTATCATGTTTGGATTGAATTTTTTTTCTTTTTGATTCTCTTTTGATTTCGATATTCTTTCGAACAGAAAGTATTTTCAGTTTGAAAAAAAAATAATAACGAACCGATTTGGAACGGATGCTTAAATGAAACAGCAAAAAAATATATGCGACCGATACATTACAGTATATCAACAACTTACTGCACAATTTTTCATAAGAATTAGAAAAACAATTTGTATTCAATATGCCGCGCATCCGACAGTATTTCAGAATTCAAAAATGCTATTAAACTATTTTATTTATCCGAATGAATGATGAAAAAATTCGGAAATTAATACGTTCTTAATGCTATTCTCTGTATTATTTGTACAGTGTTTTTTTTTTCGTGTTCCTTTTCGACATTTTTTTTTTTGTCTATTCATTGATGATACGAATAAAATATATGTGTCCCAAAATGGAATGATATTGTTTGCTTTCGCAACACATCCATAAAGTTGAACCGAAACTAATCATCCAATTTTTAATTGGATCCACATTGTATAATCCTAAGTCCTCATCCTAAGGACGATTGCTGTTATTATTAAAAAGGTTTTTTTTCTCTTTTGGAATTGGGCCATGTGTTGTGCCAGACAATTCCGAAAATATTTTTCCATTCCAAAAGAGGGACAAGAAGAAGAAAAAACCTAATCCATTAGTTGTCAATCGTTATTTAAATGTAATCGATTTCATGTCATAAAATCTTGATTTTATTTTAAGTTTAAAACTGATTATTATTTAGTTATTGATTACAGTTTGGCCCAATTTTCGTGCCATTCACTCGTCTGATTCTTCTTTTTCTAAATTTTGGCAGACGAAAAAAAATTGCGCTGACATTGTTTGAAGAATCGAAACGAGACTATAAACACCGGCCAACCAACTGAGAGAGCCTAAAGTGTGCATTTCAATTGTTCATCGAAAATATGCTTGATTAGAAATACATTACAAATGAATATTGTGATTTGAATTGATTTGAATGGCTGATATAATATTTTCAAAAGAAACGAAAGGTCAAATGTAAAATATATTGAAAACGTTTAACGATCTAATGCTCTTGGAATGGTTCATAACATGTAATATTGGCTGTTGGTTGTTAGCTGTGGATTTCTTTTTATTTTCTTCAAATTTTAATACCTTAAACAAAGAACATTTTGAAAAAGAAAGCAAAACCATAGATAAAAGATTAATGGGCTTTCAGTTATTATGATCAAAAAAGCAAAAAAAAAAACCTCACCTATTGTTAAGGGCATTCAGGTAACAAAGGAATGGAAAGAAAAAAAAAACATTTTCATAACGTGAATGTACCGAAACCTAAACGAATATAATATTGAAAGGTTTCGGGTGCAAATGGGGTCAAAATTGTGAATAAAAACATTTATTTTCATCACTCTCACTTCAAGCGGAAAATAAATTGATTTTTGATATCATCGACAAACTAAATTATTTCTAAGGCGCAGCCCTTTTCAGGCTAGGATCCAGGTATCAGTTATTCATCGCATTTAACGGTAGTTTTATTATGCATTTGATGAAACCCTTCCAGAGAAGAATTGCTTCTTTATCTGTTCATCGTGCATACAGGCTGATACGGGTGAAATGTTTTCCCAAAATCGAATTCCATTGTCATTCCGTTTGTTAATGATAATGTTTTGTGTTCCGATTGAGTCATCCATGATATTGGTGGTTGGTGGTGTTGAACGAAATCATTTCAAACAAATAGTCGATTTTCTATTTCAAAGGCTCTGGTCACATCGCTTATGAAAACAAATTTTAACAAGAACGATAACAACACCAGAAACAATGAAAACAATACATTTACATATCCATTTGGAATTGTTGTCATTCCATTTCCACATATATATGACCAATCGTTTTGAGATTCAAAACTGAAACGCAATGACGAATCCATATCATTGATTTGAAATAAAGAGAAAAAGAAAGAAAAGACAAAGAAAAAGGAATAAAGTGAAAAGAACACAAATAAAATTCGTTCATTCGGCTGTTAGGTCAGTTTTGAGCAACACAAATGCAGGTGAACAGTTGTCAAAGAAACCAAAACGTTTGTTTCACATTTATTAACTATCGAATGCTGAATGAGAATAAATAAAATAATAATACGTTAATTCATTTTGCTGTTATTCGGCTGCCAATATGACTTATTGTTGTTTACATAGCTTTTTTTGTTGCTGTTTCTGTTGCTGCTGCGGCTAGATTTTGAATGACAGAATTCACAGAGCGTGAAAGAGAAACAAAAAACGACGGCAACCACAACAACAACAACAGTAAAATCATATTCATACAATATTTGATATTCATATCCATTTCGTTCGGTTTCGTTGGCATTCGGCTCAGTTCAATTTTGTGCTGTGTATATCGTATCTGACATTGTGCTGCTCTTTGAGAGCGAAGCTGAAAAAAACACATTTGTGTTCATGTTAAGCACAGTTTTGATTGAATCACAGATGGGACAAGTTCAAAATTGTTTGAAAAACAACAACAAAATTATTAAAAATTCAGGATTACTCATTCCAATCCGGCTGACAATCGACG
>GL502475.1:658279-670696 GCA_000149185.1 Mayetiola destructor
CACATTTCATATTTTGTAACGAATGCTCCGCCAAAATATGATTTTTTAAATAGAACCGTTTTTCCAATATCAATCTGGGTGGTTGCCCGCACGTGACGACCATATTCTGCATTCTTTACCAGTTGTAGAACATTTGCCATGCTGGGATACTCTTCATTTGGTGGATAATCTAATTTTTCTTCGCGACAATCAATGTTGCCAGCCTTTTTCATCATTTTCAGGCAATCCGTCTTTGTTTTTTCCAAATTCGATAGATGTTCATATCCATTTTGTGCGGCCAATTCGATGTCCAAGAGACAATTTGCATATCTTTTCATACGGAGAAAACACTTTGAACGATTCGAGAATGTTAATGCAATGTTAATGGAATCATTTTCAGCTGCGCACAGACTTATATTATAATATCGCATCGCTAGCTCCAAATTGTCATGTTCGAGCCAAAAATTTCCGTTGCCACGATATTTCACCGATAGTTCATCATTTTTGCTCTCAATATAATTGATATTGTCCAATTCTTGTTTTATTTTTTCTTTAATGTACCAATATCGTTGTTCGAATTTGTGTAGACCATGTGGTTTGAGAAGGTCAACAAATAATGCGCCGTCGGTATTCGACTCCTTTTGCCACAACATTTTTTTTTTTTTGAATTACAAAACTGAATGTTCGCAAAGAAACACTTGTTTGAATGAGAGCTGTTAGTGAAGTTTTTATTACGTGCTTATTCTCTGAACCGACAACACTGAATGTTGCGCATTTGTGTATGCAAATTGAATTATGTCTGTGTCGATCACAACGACGAATTTCAGAACGGCATTCCGGCAAAATTTGCTATGGATTCGTTGTTGTTTTTTGTTTTTGTTTTTTGTTTTTGTTTTTTTTTTTTATGAAAGAAACTGACAGAAGCAAGTGTACTTAGCTCTCGCTCAATTTCACACACTGACAAAAGAGATCCGTTAGTGGACTTTGAATGGTACACCAATAAATATGATACATTTGGCAAATGTGCATGTGCGATATTCATGAATCATTTTGAAAAGAAAGAGGTAGAAAAAGGAAAGAACAAAAAGCCGCTATTTCGTACTTGTCATGGGATAAGGGACTTCAAAACTGCGACATAAATAAATGAAAGAATTTTTGTGTTTGTGATTTTTCTAGCATATTACGATTGAACATGTTTATTTTTGTTGTTGCTGTGGTTGGAGTTCAAATATTTTTACTATGAAATTATTGTATGAATTAGGCTTTATTCTCTAGAATTGTTGTTTTTATTAATGAAAATATGGAAAGAAAATTCAGAAAAAAAAAATTAAAAGTGTTTTGTTTAAATTTGGCTGAACATTTCTTATTCAAATCAGCCATAAATGATTGGATTAATCTCCCAGTATAGGAATCCGGCTATAAAATGGAATTTGTTCAAGGGAGATGATGTCCATCGCAAAATGCTCCATTTATAGATATCCATGATGATACCGACTTCCTTGCTCCAATACGGATATCGACCGTATTTTTTCAACAAAGTGCACGCTTTTTCCTCACATGCTTTAATGACATAATTAGCGGCAGCATTTTATGCGTTTACATTGTGCATAGTACCTACAACGCATAACCAATGAAATCAATGTGCAATGCAAAAAAAACATGGTATGCCGACAAAAGCGCCTCTTGAATTGATCGGAAGGACAACACTGTGTGACTCAAATTATTCCGCCTTTCCATTTATTTATATAAACATTATTTTATTCATCTTAAATGAGCAAGCCGAAAGTTTATTTTCCCTGTACCAATGCAAAAATCCACTGGATAAACAATTTCGATTTGAGTCGCAAATTGTTATGTGAAGCCAAATGAAAACCGAATTACAGTTTAAAAATAATAATAATTCAGTTTGTTGATACAATCACTTGATTTTATGTTTTCAACGACATCATTTTGTTTATTTACATGTGTCCATGAGTTACAGCTCTCAACTGTTTTTCAGTTAAATATTCACGAATGGATTGCAATGTTTTCTTTTTTTGTTTAGTTCTGCGAAATTGAATATTTTATTTATGTTCTCAAGAGCTGTTCAATTGGATTAGTCATGATGTCTGAACTTGGATGAATGCATGATAATAAGCAGCTATGATTTTTAGGAATACTTTACCATAAACAGCAGAATTTCGGACTTCTACCAAAGACATCGAATAAAATTTAAAGTCAAAAGAAAAGAGAAGAAACTTTGTTCAATTTATTCATAAATTTTATTCAAATTGAGAGAAAAGATTCGAAAAAATCCAATTTATTTCCAATAAAATGACAAAGTTTAATTTTCAAATGAATTGATTGCAATCATATTGATCAAATAAATAGATTTAGTTGATCGATTTCGATTCGAATAATGAATGGATAACAAGTTCAGAATTCTTTATTTCAAATAGTGCTTGATCTCTGGTACTCGAGACACAAAATATCGAAATTTTCCGAAAATTGATGTTGGACAACGTTGCACCATATCCATGTATGTGAACACCATGAATGCTAGTTCAGGGTACCATCCTGATTTGGCAAATTTTGACAGGTATCGTAAACAACGCTCTTCTAAACATTTTCGATCCACTTGATCGATCCATTCGCTGAAAATTGGGGCATTGTCTTTCATGAACAAGTAGTCTGGATCGTTAGCCATCATTCCTCTGGCTAATTCTTCGCATATTTCCATCATTGCATTGTGTTCGCCACGCAGTCTGATTGCATATCCATGTATGTGAACACCATGAATGCTAGTTCAGGGTACCATCCTGATTTGGCAAATTTTGACAGGTATCGTAAACAACGCTCTTCTAAACATTTTCGATCCACTTGATCGATCCATTCGCTGAAAATTGGGGCATTGTCTTTCATGAACAAGTAGTCTGGATCGTTAGCCATCATTCCTCTGGCTAATTCTTCGCATATTTCCATCATTGCATTGTGTTCGCCACGCAGTCTGATTGCGTCAAAAATACGAATATGTGCTGCGTCCACAGAGAAACGGTTCTCGTTGGCATCGTTTTCTACAGACTATAATGGTAATGCAGAATTCAACCGGCAGAGGCAGCACATATTCGGAGATTTTGACATCTCCATAAGAAACAATGTAAAACAATTTCTTTGCTAGCGCGCAATGGTTCGCCATGATTGCAATACCCACACGGGATTTTGCATGGATTTGAATACATTTTGTGTTGCATCATGATTTTTCGATTGAATGGTGTTAAATCTAATGATTGCAAACGTTGTATTAATACTTGTTCTCCTGATTTGATGGAATCAACGACTTTTCCAATGAATGACCCATTTGTTGAGTACACCATCACGTTTGGCGTGCAAATGCTATTAAAAAGTGGCTTCAAAATACTTGTCGACACCGTCCATGGTGGTTTCATTACAGCGTAGCCTATAGATTCGATGTAAGTTCCTTTAAGAAAGATTGCATAGTGATAACCCACCAAATGCATCAAAAACCGACGATATTTTTCAGATGAAAATTTTGAAGCAATTTCAGGGATGGCCAAAGACGATGTATAAGCGGCGTAGCATTTTTCTTCATCTGCACAAATGCCATCAAATCCACTCAGCAAAAAGGCCCGGTATTTTGCCTGGTCATTTCTAAATGACGGAATTTCATTTCGATCAGGAGGAATCACACTTTCAACAAAATCAATTAAATCGTCAACACTTTGGAACATTTTAATTGCCATTAAAATTGACCGAATAACTGAAATGACTGACACTGATGGCTCTCCATTGGCAAATACTGGATGTTTACAAAAACCGCATTCGAAACGATGTAAATCAAAATTTTTACAACGATCGTGACAAAGTAGGGTAAATGTGCACGTTGAACATGGAATCAAATTAACATTTGATTTTAAGCACATCGCACATTTTTCGAATTTTGTTGCAATTGTTTCACCAAAATAAATGTCTTCCAAAATAACCGTATCGCCGACTTGAAGATCTTTCGTTGCAACAATATGGCGACCATTTTTCTGGTCGACTTTCATTTCCAAAACGTTTGCCATACCTGGAAATTGTGAGTGTGGCTCGTAGCTCAATTTTGGCATATTTATTTCGATTTTTTTTCCATCGGCGATCGCCTTCAAGCATTTACTTTTGCGCTTTTCCAATTTTGGCATTAAATGCTCCGGATAGTTTGCTTTGTTTGCCAATTCGATGTCGATCAAACATTTATCGTACATATTCAATTCAAAATAACAAGCCGAACGATTTGCGTAGGCCAGCCCAATAATTTCTGATTGATTTTCGGCGAAACACAAACTTCGATTGTATTTTTCCATTGCGCTGACGAAATGTGATTGGGCAAACAGTGAATTTCCTTCTTTTCTTATTTTCGATGCGAATTCATTGCTTTTTGTTCCGATAAAATCAATGCCAACCAGTTCGCATGTTTCTGACATTTGCGCATTGAATTCGTTCAGACCGTTTTGCAATAATGATGGATTTGGAAATAAATTAATATAATTCCCTTTTTTATTCTTTTTCCACAAATGATGTTTCTGGAGAGAAGTAGTGGAGGCATTCGCCATTTTTCGTACGAAAAACTTTTGCTTTCTTTTTCAATTGAACGCGGAATATTTTTAACTTGTGTAATTCGCGTGTGCGTCTTCGTTGATCGAAATGAAACGAGTAATTGGATTAGCGAAGAACGGTAGAGTATTTATTGAAACAAATACATACGAGAAAAGTCCGTTATTACGGTGTATGACATTGGTGTGTGTTGTGTATGTGAATCGAATGATTCGTAATATTCGCTTCGTTATTCATGATCTCATTTCATTCAACAACAAATACATTGAAAATTGAAACCGACCTCGTAATCGATCAAAATAAAAGTGGTCCTGTTTGTAACCACTTTTGTTGTGAACCATTTATTCGAATTCAACGAAATTTCGGGACATTTTCAAGAGGAATAAAACAAAAAAGTCGAAATTTTTGATTTCACATTTATTTCGGAAGAAATTTATCATTTGTAAGTTTTATTTACATCAAATATGAAACACAAGAATTCTATTCATCATTTTGTTTGTTTACACATGTCCATTAGTTTCAGCTCTCAACAGTATTTCAGTTAAATATTCAGAAATGGATGAGCAGCTATAATTTTTAGGAATACTTTACCATAAACAACAGAATATTAGACTTCTACCAAAAACACCGAATAAAGTTGAAAGTCAAATAAAGAAAAGAACTTCTGTCCGATTTATTCATAAATTTTATCCGAATTGAGAGAAAAGATTCGAAAAAATCCAATTTATTTCCAATGAAATGACAAAATTCAATTTTCAAATGAATTCATCACAATCATATTGAACAAAAATATTGATCTGTTTAATCGATTTTGATTCAAATAATGAATGGATAACAAAACCAGATTTCTTTACTTCAAATAGTGCTTGATCTCTGGTACTTGAGACACAAAATATCGAAATTTTCCGAAAACTGATGTTGGACAACGTTGCACCATATCCATGTATGTGAACACCATGAATTCCAGTTCAGGATACCATCCTACGTTGACAAGTACTGTCAGGAATCGTAAACAACGCTCTTCAAAATGTTTTCGATCCACTTGATCGATCCATTTGTCAACAGTTGGAGCATTTGCTTTCATGAATAAGTAGTCCGGATTGTGATCCACCATTCCTCTGCCCAATCCATCCCATAGTTGCATCATTATTGTGTGTTTGCCATGATTGCAATATACACACGGGATTTTGCACGGATCTGCATTCTTTGTGATTTGCATCATAAAATTTACCTGCAATGGCTTCAAATCTAATGATTGCAAACGTTGTACTAATACTTGTTCCCCTGATTTGACAGGAACAACGATTTTTCCGATGAATGTACCATTTGTTGAGTACACCATTACGTTTGGCGTGCAAACGCTTTTAAAAAGTGGCTTCAAAATACTTGTTGACACAGTCCATGTTGGTTTCACTACACCGTAGCTTACATATTCAATGTAAATTCCTTTAAAAAAGATTGCATAGTGACAGCCGACCAAATGCATCAAAAACCGGCGATATTTTTCAGATGAAAATTTTGAAGCAATTTCAGGGATGGCCAATGACGATGTATAAAATGCATAGCATTTTTCTTCATCTGCATAAATGCAATCGAAACCATTTAACAGAAAGGCTCGGTATATTGCCTGGTCATTGCTGAATGACGGAATTTCATTTTGATCTGCTGAAAACACATTTTCAACAAAATCAATTAAATCGTCAACACTTTGGAACATTTTAATTGCCATTAAAATTGACCGAATAACTGAAATGACTGACTGTGATGGCTCTTTATCGGCAAATACTGGATGTTTACAGAAACCGCATTCGAAACGATGCAAATCAAAATTCTTGCAACGATCGTGACAAAGTAGGGTAAATGTGCACGTTGAACATGGAATCAAATTGACATTTGATTTTAAGCACATCGCACATTTTTCGAATTTTGTTGCAATCGTTTCACCAAAATAAATGTCTTCCAAAATAACCGTATCGCCGACTTGAAGATCTTTTGTTGCAACAATATGGCGACCATTTTTCTGGTCGACTTTCATTTCCAAAACGTTTGCCATACCTGGAATTTGTGCGTGTGGCTCATAGCTCAATTTTGGCATATTTATCTCGATTTGTTTTCCCTCGGCGATCGCGTTCAAGCATTTACTTTTGCGCTGTTCCAATTTTGACATCAAATGTTTCGGATAGTTTGCTTTGTTTGCCAGTTCGATGTCGATCAAACATTTGTCATACATATTCAATTCAAAATAACAAGCTGAACGATTTGCGTAGGCCAGCCCAATAATTTCTGATCCATTTTCGGCGAAACACAAACTTCGATTGTATTTTTCCATTGCGCTGACGAAATGTGATTGGGCAAACAGTGAATTTCCTTCTTTTCTTATTTTCGATGCGAATTCATTGCTTTTTGTTCCGATAAAATTAATGCCAACAAGTTCGCATGTTTTTGACATTTGCGTATTGAATTCGTTCAGACTGTTTCGTAATATTGATGGAATTGGGAATATATCAATATATATTCCATTTTTATCCTTTTCCCACAAAGAATGTGGCCGAAAAGTATGACAAGTAGCCAATGTCTTCTTCATTTTTCAAACGAAAAACTGTTGCTTTCTTTCTCAATTAAACGCGGAGTACTTTTAACCTATGTAAATCGCGTGTGCGTCTTTGTTGATCGAAATGAAACGAATAAATGGATGAGCGACGAACGGAAGAATATTTATTGAAACAAATACATACGAGAAAAGTTCGCCATTACGGTCGTATGACATTGGTGTGTGTTGTGTATGTGAATCGAATGATTCGTAATATTCGCTTCGTTATTCATGATCTCATTTCATTCAACAACAAATACATTGAAAATTGAAACCGACCTCGTAATCGATCAAAATAAAAGTGGTCCTGTTTGTAACCACTTTTGTTGTGAACCATTTATTCGAACTCAACTAAATTTTTGGGACATTTTCAAAGGAATAGAGCAAAAATCGAAATTGATTTCACATTTATTTCGGAAGAATTTTATCATTTGTAAGTTTTATTTACATCAAATATGAAACACAAGAATCTCATTCTCATCATCATAAAATCTTATGAATTATGAAATCGATGATGAAAAATGTTTGTTGCATTGTCGATTCGTGTAGGTCAAATGTTGACTGTTGACTAGTTTCCTTTGCTATATGACCAGATGTGGTTGTACTTTTGAGTATATTGCTCGTTAATCATAAAACATAGAAAAATATAATTGAAATTGTTATTTTTATATAATTATCTATTTTGCCTTTGGTTTGCATTTTCATCAGTAAAAACTATGAGTTGTTTTGTTCTTGAAGCTCTTCAAATGTTTGTGTCGTTCATTATCTGTTAAATTTCCATTTAAATTTACTATTCGGTACAACATCATCAACAAAATATAAATCTATAGCCATAAATAATTTGAGCTTATTTTTGAATAATGTTTGATAAACTTTTCAGCTGAAAACGAAAGATGTCCTTAAATCCTAACATTTGCCGTTCTTCATCAAATGAACAGATCAAGCAGGTCAAATGTGGGAACAATGAAATTTAAAATAATTTTTTTTTTTAATATCACATTTAGAAGCGATGCATTGAAATAAGTAAATATAAATATTTAAATTAGGCGAGATTTTGTTTTTGTTTCTTCATCCGAACATCTTAACAATAAAATGATTATTAAATTATTAGATTTGATTTGAATGTATATGGTGCAAAGAAGGCGCAGCAAAGAATGGCTGAGGCATACAGACTAAATACATGTACATATTTAGCTTAAATTTTGAGTTTCCTCAATTTGATATTGGAATTATTTGAAATTTTTCCGATTGACTAGAGAAATACGGAACCATTTTGATTTTGTTGTGTCGATGAAATGTGATGTAAACTTTTACTGTTTGGCATTATTGCACTAGATAGAAAAAAATGCTTGTGTTACGATGAATAACAAGCATAAAGCGCACAACCGAATAAACGTTTTCAAATTGAAATGGGATTTTTTTTTTTGCGTATCCAGTGGTTTTTAACCGAATATTCACATATGAGCTGCGAAATTTTCCCCGTGTTAAATTGAATATATTGAATATCAAACGTTTATGTTGCTGAATTTTGATTTATTTTTGAATGGGTCTCCAAATGCACACACACACATCAGTTTTCATTATTCACTAAATTCACCGATTTCCTCCAAATATCCATATGAATACATATATTTACTTATTTATTTATTTTTTTTATGGTTACGATTTAGATAAAATTTAACTTAATTTCATACCTAACATTGTCATGTTGTTGTATATAAATTTTATGGAATTGTGCTTCGCGTGGTTTACCAGCAATATCGTCTTTCATTTCCATTGCTACATGCCGGGGTAGCACTGATAATAATAAACGTTCCTATATCAAAATAAACACATAAAAAAAAGAGCAACAACAACAAAAATGAAGAAAATTGAAATTTTCTATTGGCATCAATCCGCTCATTCAATGCTACAGATTAACGGATTAACATGTGCAGAATAAGAGAGATTAACACAGATTTTCACGTTCAATTGTTTTTGTGAGACCATCACAATACGTTGTCGTAAAGCCGAAAATGAATAGATTTCATCACGCAATAGATGAGAATATTACATGTATAAAAATTAGAATCGTTTTTTCTAATGAGATTTGCGTAGGTTTGGATTAATGTGATGCCGTGACGAATTTCGAAATGCGTTTCCAAAAAATGCGTTAGAAAATAAGAGATTCCTGTCTTAATTTTATTTTTCTTCAGGCAGTTAAAAAGTTTCAATTATTCTTGAACCGTCGAAAACCGACAAAATGTATACATTTCAATGAATTAATCGTGCGATTTGAATGGAAACAGTTATGATAATAATCCTGTAATTGTCGATTCATTTCATCAGCAATGAAACACTTTAATGTCAATAATTGTATACAGAATGAATGCTGATTGATGGTTTTGTTCGAAATTAAATTTAATTGACAATCATTGAGTCTGGAAGCTGAATGACGTCTACATAAACGATATCATTTTTAAAATCTGCATAAGGTTTCTGTCTACATAATTAAGCTTAATTTGGTTGTTAATACTTTTATCTCCGAAAAAATAAAAAATATTCGCTACCTGTTGTTGGTTCTCTCGTTGCGTTCGAAGTCGAGCTTCAATGCATTGACGTGTTTCGATGAATGCTTTTCGTTGTGCTTTTTCTCTTGGCCAATGCGTGAATACACCAGCTAAATTTGTGCATAATAATGCAATTATACTACTTCCAATCTATCAAATCCGAGATTGATTGTATTAATGAAGAACAGTGTCGCAATTATCCAAATATGAAAGGGAATAAAAAATGGATTTAATTTTGTGTTTAAAAGAACAAAAGATACTTTTTGTTGGATTTGATCATGATTTTTTTCTTTTAGTTTTTTGAAATTACCTCAAGCCAGTCAACAACGATTGAATGTGAACAACTCAAATAGACATGAACTACTGACAACAGTAGTCCACCGAACAGTGCTTCACGTAAACGAACCGGTAACATTGTATAGGTCATATAAACAAATATCAATGCACATCCATTGGCTGATGCTGTGCTCCTATTTGTGCCAAAAACGAAAAAAAAAAGTTGATTAAATAAATCGGAACAAAATTGTTTCATAATTTCGAATCCTTAAAATGAAATCCTTAAAATGATATTCATTCGAAATTCAGAGTTCGTTAGCATGGATTTTGAAAGTTTGAAACGGAAAATGTTCCTAATTGAAACGATTCATTCATTCGAATGGGCTAACTCGGTGCCCGCCATTGACAAATGCATAGCATTTTAAGGATTTTTTTTATCAACCCCAATTTAGTTGTTTTGATTTTGTTGAGTATTCGTTGAATTTACCTGTTACTGGTCGCAAAAAATGTACAAATCTCAATGATTACAAATGTCATAATAATCACATATGAAACGAGCACCAGAAAAATCTCATTCATTGCCGGTTTGGAGAGGACAACCAGCAAAACTGTATGATGTGAAAAATGGAAGTGAAATGAGTTGAATCAGGAAACAATTTTGTACGAAAAAATATTTACGAAAAGAGAAACGAAACAATTAAAAGTCAGCAATAAAATCTCTGGAAGCTCATGCCAAACGATTTTTCTTGATTTTTTTTTTTTTAATTTCATTTAAATTCGAATTTTTATATCCACTTGTTGTGCAAAGCAAACAATTTCAACTATGTTGAGTGCGCAGAATGTTCGTTTTCATTTTTCAAACAAAAAAAAAATATCAATATTTAATCGGCCTCCAGCTGAATCGGATTCTGAAATCCTTTTCAAGTGAACCTGAGCACGTTTTCAAAATAATTACATGCATCTGGAAAAAAAAAAATGTTTCGAGTGGCTTTCGTGAACACTCAAACACTTTTGGGCACCTTTAAATGGTCGTAAATTTTTCCAGAATAAAACAAAACCGTCTGTTGCATTTTTTGGCTTTCAATTACTCAGTTCAACAACCAGAAAGATTTTATTGCATATTCAAAATTCAATCTCAACGTTTCAAGTTTCGAGAAAAAAAAATTGAAAGAGCGAACAAAAGGGTCAAAGAATACCGAACACACTTACTGCTGTAGATGATTGCGCATATGGTGAACATAAATAGCAAAACTATTGTTTCAGTATTGGTTGAATTGTGATTGTGATGCAGTGGAATTTTTTCAAATGAAAACTTGTCAATGGTTTGAGTTTGATTCTCGTATGTCGTTCCATTGTTTGTCATTTTAGTTTGATATTTAGCTGTTGAATTTGATATCAATGGCACACTATCGTCGATGTCAGGTTCTGTATTGTTGCTGTTGATGATCGACACAATGCTATGCTTTTTCCAACTATTTTTCCATCGCAGAATGAATACAAAATACGAAAATAGAGAGAGAGAAAAAATTTGGTTAAAACAAAGCTCAACAAATACGTTTACATGCATCGAATGGTCGGAATGGAAGAAAATGCATATGGATAAGCAGATGGCAAATCAAACAAATGAAAGAAAGGAAAAACTGTTCTTTCAACTTAGAAGTGATGTGGTAAATGAACAAAACGTTTGATGCTCAATTTTCATGCAATTTTTTTGTTGTTGACACACAATCGGGTCATGGTATGAGGCTTGTGCCAAAAGCAATTCATTGTTTTTTCATGTGTGAATATTGTTCGAGTAATTAAATGAAGTTGTTTCTCATTTTTTTTTTTTTTGTCGTTGTTGATCCTTAACTTTCACATTCACACAGGTAGACAATTTGCGACGATTAAGGCGTTTTGCTCGAATAAATAGTAAGTACATGCGATGAAAAATGGAAACATTTGCTTTTTGTTGAAATCTATGAATTCAGCACAAATCACACATTTGTTGGGAGTAAATATTTTCATTTTGAACTCCCAAACGACGAATATCAAGTATTAACGAATGGCAAAAAAAATTTGTTTCCATTCAACGACTCAGTGAATGTTCAGGATACACTGCCAAGCTAAGCTCGGTAGCAGTGCTTGATTTGCGAAAAAAATATTTGAAAGCCTACCCCGGAACCAACTAAAAAACGCGACCGAGGGTATTTTCTTAACATTTTGAATGGTCCATATTAGAAGGCATAAAACCCACTCCACACCGAATTAAAGCTGATACAAAAAAAACGATTTCCTAACTTAATGTTGCATATCAAGCAATATTGTTTCGTTAAAGCGAAACGCAAAAATTGTGCTGAATGCAAACACATCAAACGAATATGTTATGAGATTTAAAATGGACTTTTTTTTTGATATTTTCAATCGATTCCCATCCCAAAAATATATTCGAAT
>GL502477.1:10308-38808 GCA_000149185.1 Mayetiola destructor
GAACAATATCCAATCATTAAACCAGACACATTCATGCATTCCAGAGCCGCTATCGTGCTAACAAGACATATGCAAAAAAGTGCCGACGACGACAACGACGACAACGACGACAACGACGACAACGACGACAACGACGACAACAACGACATACACACAGGAATTTTTTTCTAAAAACCCGTTTTTCGTGTTTTTCTCGCCGAAAAACGAAAAAATAACTCAAGACAAAAAAAATTTTTCCCACTTTTTTTGAGGGTAAACCAATACTTTTCCCGCATTGAAATTGTGGTGTGCGGAAAAGTAATATGTTATGCATTTTATTAGATTTGAGTCGATCGCATGTTACTTGTTACTTGTAACGATGTTTTTCCAATCACAAATTTTTTCTTCATTCAATGCTTTGATTGTCGTGTCCGTCTGTTTTTCGCTATGCTGGCAAAGTGTATCAAGTGATGTCAAGGCTCTTTAATGTTTGAGTTTCACCAAAACAAATCCTCTACCCTTTTTTTTTTGAAGTGGAATCGAATCTCTGCGCCACTCAGACTTTCGGAACATTTCTTATTTTAGGCCACTTTGAACCTTTTTTTTTTTCATCGTGGGAAGATGAGTTCATCTACCAGCTATCTTACCTTTTGGAACTTGTTCTCAAGTCACTTATTAAGTCCTTATTACAGAGTTTCTTAAAGAACAGCATAATCATCATTCAAAATAGTTGAAAAATATACAGTTAGTTTTTATATACAGTTTGCTATGTGCTGTGAAATGTGAGTTAAACTATGACAGGCATGTCATCGGTGCTCAGTACTCAGACATCATTTATTTAGCAAGAATCACTGCTTATATTGCATCAACATTCCCTTTAGTGTCTTCATTCTTCTTTTGGTTTTTGTGCATATATATTCTTCTTAAGAAGTTCGACGACCATGTCAAATTTTCCTTTTACCAAAAGAAAGAAGAGAAAAAAAAATAAGGAAAGTCTGTGCTAACGAATAACGAACATTTTCAATCATTTTTCGTCTCGACTCGTTGTCTATGCTTAAATCAAGCTGACGCTCACTTAAATATTCATCGTTGTCACTCTGATTTTCGGTCAATATTTCCTTTTTTCTTTTCGCTTCTTCTTCTTCTTCTTCTTCTTCTTCTTCTTCTTCTTCTTCTTCTTCTGTGTATTTGCCTTTCAGATTGGTGTGAATGCGATTTAAGACGGATAAATAACGTTTAAAGGACATTTGCAGTCATGTAATGTTTTGATCCATATTCATCCATTCAGTTTCGATTTATGTGATTGATATTTTCGATACTTTTTACCATGCATGGACCTTCTTTTTGGTATGTGTAAATGGATGGGAATTTGGAATGCATTCAAATCCAAATTTGATAGCAAAGACCAAGAAGCAATAATAGACAATAAAAATAAATTGAATTGTCAACCATTTATCCATTCGATTGTCTTTCACAGGAATTTGGTACGTCGATTTCAAGTGTCAATACCACAAAGTGTAAAAAAAAAAATTGCTTAAAGCGTTTTTCCCCCGCAGTAAATTTCTTATTTTGTGATCCCTGCTCAAAGTGGATTTTGAATGAGATGGTGAAAAACAAGGTGCAGATAATGTGTGTATTGATGCAAAGTGAACACAGGACACAGTATAAAAGACGACCACCCACAAAAAAGAAAAATATGAAAAAAAACTAAATCTTTTGTGAGCTCGAAAAGCGAATAAAAAATGTTACACATAAAATGCTCATTTTCCCCAATGCTTCGATTGAATTGTGGCTTTAAAAGAAAATTGGAATCAAATCGCTAGTGTGTTAAATGCTGCAGCATTCAGTTGCAAACGTTTCATTTTATTACAAATTAAATGTGATTTAATAAGGGATTTATGGACAATAGCATCACAATGATAGCGGGAATGAGAGTGAGTTGCGAAAGATTGAAGGCGACAAGATTCAATGATTAATATGAAATCCAGACATTTTATGGATTTAAACACTTCGCATCATTTATATATATTTCGGAACGTTTTCGCAAGCATGTTTCTTACGTTGAGCGAAATGTTGCATGCATCTAGCTAAATTGTTCAATTGTTTCCAGCAGTGACTAGTTCCGGAAAATTTCTTGAGGCAATTTATGTTAATCATTAGCATTTTAACGATAATTAATAATTCAATTCATTTTTCGTTTTCATTGTGGCGTATATTTCTATTGCACTGTATTCCGAATTTCGAATGCATAATGGCGATGCTTAACTAACCGAAATAATGCTTCAGTTTATGTTCATTTGAAATGAAAGTGAATGAAATTCGGTTTTATTACAGCTGAAATTTTCCATTTGAAACTAAAAAATTAACATGAAAACGTTGAGTAAATGGTTTTTATTTGATATTAGATAGTTTTGCGTTGAATTTTTTTAGAGGAAAAAAAAATGACAAATATTTTCATTAAAATACAAATCCGAATAATAATGTTCTGGTGTCCGAAGAAAATTAAAATGTTTATTCGCATGAAACGAAGTATAATTGATTTTGACTGGAGATTTTTCATTTTTGAATTTCAAAATTTGAGATTTGCATAAAAGTGACAATGACTTTTCTTATATCATTAATGCGCTAGATGGAAGATGCGAGTTCATTTTCCCTTTCGGGACAATGTCCAAATGAGAAATTGTAATTTCCATTGAATCGAAAAACATTAGATGAGAGTTTGCCATGAATCCTAATTTGACCATTTTCGTGCTGTGGTTTGGCGTTTATCATTTGTCGCATATGAACATTGTATTTGATTGTGACATCGAATGTGGTTGAATGGAATGGACCATAAAAATAATAAAAATAATCACTGTTATTAGCATTGTTCAGCAATCATCATCATGAATTCTTTTGTTTTTATTGTATGTGCAGAGATGAGCGGACATCAGCAATTGTCTCCGATCTATTCTTGGCCAAATTGAAACTAGTCCAAGAATATTTTTGTTTTTTTTTCTCGATTCATTTTCGTTGCGCGTAACAATTGTCACTAAATGTAAATGTGAATGTGTGTGTCACCAACATAAAATTTTCCATTTTCCAATGAATGATGATGAGCCAACCGAAATGACTGGAAAAAGGGGTTGATATTTGTTGATGTTGACACATGTCTAGCCCAATCCGCTATGCATATACTATAGATGCATTGATACTAGCCTGTCCAGCAGACTGTTTTCTTCGTCTTTGCCATTCATCGTCCGCAAAATGGTTGTGAAACCATTGAAAGAGAATTTGTTCGAAATAAAGCAAATGATCCAAATGAGCCAAATATAAAACAAAGGCCTGAAGCTAGATGTCAATGCAAAAACATTAAATTTCAATGTCGCTTGACCTTAATCGGTTTGCGAAAGAATGTATCGAGCACCAAGCGAAAGCATAATATTCACATAATTGTAAATTGTTATTCAAGTAATTTGTCAGAGGCGTAAAGGACCTATTTAGGAGTCTAGCCGAACAGAAAAGAATGCCAAGTACGAAATATATTCTCTCAAAATGAAATATCATTAAATATCGGCGTATAAAGTTCTCATTTATTGCGATATCGCATTAGTGTGCATCAGCTTAGTAAATTATCGATGCGAATACACGAGCAAATTCTTCGAAGTAAACATAAAATGTGTGGCTTCATTAAAATGAGATTCTTGTAATTCGGAGTTGAGAAAACTAAGCGACCGCAAGACAACTGATAATTAATATTATTTTAAGCATCAGAACAAAATATGTTACGTTTAAATTTATCGTATTTACGTGATGTGATATCGTATTTCGTTATGCTTGGTTTTTTTTCTCCTTTTATTTTGCTTTTATTTTTGCAGCTGCGGAAAGTTTATTTCCATTTGGGTCATGAGCGTATGCTAAAATCTTGATAAAATTTACAATTTACTTTGTGATCACATTTCATTTTAAGTGTGTTACCATTTGAAAATATGTAAACGAAGGGATTAACTATGTTTTGATCCCGATAATGCTCAAATTGGATTTAGTTGCCACGAAACAATATTACATTTTTGGCAGTTTTAAGCTTTATTGCCGACTCGACCTCAATGTAATTAATGATAATTTTGCTTATCTTTTCGTTCTGGAATAAGAATAGAATTTGAAGGGAACATACAATGTAAATTACAGGCCATGTTCATTATTTTAAAATGAGAGATTTTTCTTTTTCAATTTTATTTGCAGTGAAACGTGTAATTTTCTGAAAAATAATAATAATATCTGCTTGGCAGGGATAGGATTTGCGCATGCACCGAGCTTGAAACCCTTTCGGTTCTTAGCTCGTTCTATTTAAGTCAATCAAATGAACCACTGCTTCAAATGAAACAACTGTCTAGCAAAGATTCATATTGCACTTGGGAAGTTGTTTTGATTGGTGGTGAGTGGTCAATGGTCAATGAATGTGCAATGTACATTGTACATTCAAAGCGCTGCTCGAATGTGGTGAGTCAAAACGATGTATTTTAAAATGCCAATTGGCATCTGAAATATGCATTTCGTTTGCAATGAAAACCAAAACAATTATCGGTTGCGATCTCCAAAGTCCACTCAAGGACTATCATAATCCTTCTTTTTATTTTTGGAGGCGCACCGATGTAAATTGTGGTTCAAAAAGTTTAGATGAAAGTTTTATTGCTCTCGATAGAAACAAAATAAAAAAAGTTTCTTCGAATATCACTTCATTTCGAGAATGGCAAACTAATTGCTAACAAAATTCGATTTCATTACCCATAAAATGTGTTCGATGATTGTTCACATCAAAAGCATCTCGAAGTTCATAACAGTGAAGTGCTTCTCTTATAATTCATAAAAATGCTCTTTGTGACGTGAGTTTATTTTGAATTGCTTCAACAAATTAAAGAAAAAAAAAAACAACAACACATCAAATATTCATTAAGATTGCATGAACGTTTTGATTCCTGTGCCAAATAACATCATTTTTAGGTTTTCTGATGTTCAATGTTCAATGATGTTTGTTATTGTAATGAGAATACTTAAACATCTGACGAAATGGAAAAAGTTTCCATTTGACTGAATTTTTCGTTGTTGGCGCTCTCAGTTCATAATTCTCAAGTGCTTTTCAGTTTTCGAATTTTCAACACATTTTTATAAAAGGAACATAAACGTACATGAGCTAAATTCATTCATCCATCATCAATCGTGCATACATTTCTATGTTATTTATTAACAAATTAAATAAAACCAGATAATTTTTATTCTGACAGCTTAATTGATAAACGTTCTTTTCCATTTGGTTGAAATGTTTTGAAAAAAAAAACAAAACAATTTAATCATTCGATAGAATTATTCCATTATTAATCAGCGGCCGATAAACTCATCGATGATAATTAAGTAATTATTACTATTTTCATTATAAATACAAATTTTCGGGGTTTCAAGGAATTGCCACGACATCCGGCAGTCAGATTGACCCAATCACTGACATTATGGTCGTTCATTATTCAGTTAAATATATTGTTGATGTAATGGGCGATTTTTATGTGCTATCCAGCGTCCAGTATTAACCTAAATGTGTTCACCTAAAGCGATAAAAATGCCGATATCATTCAGCTATTCTCAATTCTCGGCTATTCGCCTTTAGCTTTCAATGCAATTAAAAATGTCAAATGAGCATTTAATTTGATCTCGAAGCAATTTATACTACAAAGAAGTGTCGTTGATGCACTTGATATATCGCATAAACACGATAAATTTTTCCCTTTTCAAATTAATCTCACTCGATAAAACAAGTCGTTGTTATTGGGAATTATCGCTGTACGAGAAACGAGAAACAAAATTCTAACAGTCAAAGGAAAAAACCGGTACCAATATGATGACGTAATTTACAATTGACTTCATTAAATTCCAAGTACATTATCATTGATCTTTATTACGTGTTTTTGAAATTTGTTCGAAATGGCAAATGGCAAATGGCAAATACCAGACCGAGAAGCCCTTTACTGTGGTTGGAAAATGGTTGAAATAAACGAAAAAAAAATATTTCATAGATGAATGACAAGTAGATTTATTCACCAGCGAGGCCACCGAAGGACTTTCGCAATTTATTTTTATGTATTTGGAAATTTGGGATATAATATTTTACGCCGCGAAAAAAAAAGGGCAAATGAAACAATTTGTTGGCGTCAAAACAAAGTTATTATCAAACTTCGAAACACGCAAAACCTACTCAATTATTAAATACGATAATATTTGTATTTATTTCTTGTTTGTCATCTGTGTTAACTACTAAACTTTATTACCAGCAAAGTGATAATAATTTTTAAGTTAAAATGCCAATAAATATATATATCAAGAAATGGTCATTAAAATTACTTATTTAAAACTAATAAACGGTTCACATTCAACGATAGTGGTGTCACAATCTGTGAAAAATCCGCATACGAACAACATTGTGTGAAACCACGTCGTGCATTTTGTGTAAATGTGGCACCAATTTGATTGCACACATCCGAACAAAATTCACGTACATCCGATCGTCGCGCAAATGGATTGTTCAATGTAATAAAAACGATGGCTGCATTGGTGCGTGAATTATAGACGATTTTCCATAAATATTCGGGAACTTCAATTTGATTTGAATCACTCAGGTATAATGGAACTAAATCACCGCTCGAACTTGGTAATGCTAATTGTCCCAAAATGCCTGTATAAATATCCAAATTGACTTGTTCCTGTTGGGCCAGTTGACGTACCAGTGATTCAACACGTACCCAATTGCCACCGTTAATCGATTGAAATTGAGGACATACATTTGCGTAAAAATATGTCGCAAATTGTCCAGATGTAAAAATGAAATCAGCATCCGGTGCCAAATGGCCACGCGATAAAAATGATGAATTTGTAAAATAATTTTGATTTCGTCCGAGCACTTTTTTGAAGTGATTAATTTGTGTTTGTTTGCGATAACTCATTTCAGCTTTGGCACGCTTTGGTGTGCCATCGATTTGGAAGTTTAAACGTCGATTTTCTTTGATGGCATCTGAAACGAATGAATTGTTTGTATATATACAGAGAGAGATGGAAGGCGAAAAGTGAAGATGCAAAAAAAAATAACACTTAAATGAATGCAATAAATTGTTTACATTTTATGGCTTTTCCATTGATTTGATGATGCGCGTATAGAGCGGATGCAGTTTGCGCATCATAACACATTTCAAATGATTCAACAAAAGAATTCTCAATTACAAATCCAGAACGATAAATTAAACCTCTTCGGTTGGCCAGTGCACAGTTTTGTGATGTTGTCTGCAAATCTCCGGTTACCTGCTTCGTACAATTCGATACGTGTAATTTATTTTGGAAATTTCGAACGCATGACACTTCATTTGCACTGTCATTTGAATCGAATATCTTATTTCCGTTGCCCGGACAAAACAGTATTAATTTATCAGGTGATTTGATATCAATGCTATCACCCTCCGGCTCGTATAATTTCATTTGACGATTCGGTTTTGCCACAACAATGTAAACTGGTTCATTGCGTGGTATTTGCTTTTTGATATTTATACTGCAGCTCTCTTTCTCTGTTTGATTAAGTAAAGAAAAAAAACAATAAAAACAAAAAGAATAAAAAAAACATTTAACTTTAGACTTTTAGATGACATTTGACTGTTTGTTTGCGTCGTGATTTATAGTAATTATTTATTATTTTATTAAACATACCAGCCAAACAGCATGAAAATATAAAAATAACGGATATTCCAATCGAAATGAATGTTTTGTTTGCCATTGTTTTTCACTTAAAAAATGGAAATTATTTCCAAAAAATGCGCATTAATTTCAATGGTCAGTCACAGTGAACAGCTGCCAAACAACTAACTTAATGGAAAATACATAACACATTCGATTGTTAACTGTTACTTACGGATGGGTTTGTTGCTTTTTCTGTATTAAGGTGTATGTGCGAAGTCATTAAATACAATGCTGCAGGTTGCAGATGTTTATGTTCAGATGCTTTTCTTATGTGTGTGTTTGTGTTGAGTGTTGAAGGTTTATGTAGTTAGATAAACATCTATGTATAAACACAGACAACTCCAGGTATATCATACTTGTATTTTGTCTCTCATCAAAACACCTCACATTTAATACACAAAGAAAATTGAATTTCTTTGTTCGCCTGTTTTAAACAGTCTAATTATACTCTCACTAATTCTTCCGGCCAATCTTATCGTATCAGTTGGCGACGGTCTCTAAATTAGCTAGATAATTCTCATGAGTAGATACAATGGAGATCGAGACTGGACTGTCATTCAGTGCCTTGCCATTTACTTCCAAGTATATGATTAAAATGATGATTACATCCGCAGGCTCAATAGATGGTTCTAATTAAATCAAATGAGTTTGAGCAAAAACTGGCGATTATGAATATGTTTGCTGTTCCATTGTTTCGGTATTCAAGAGATATACAATACGAATTGGCTTATAGGTCATTATTCCGCATCCGTCGCAAAGTTATCCTCATTCATTTTTAGTTCCACATTTTTATCCGAATAAAATTCATTGGCTGACGCTTAAGTTTTATTGATGCTATAAAACAATTTGATTTGTTAACTCCGTTTGGTTGAACAAATATGGAGCACAATTTTTCTCTCACCAATTGTGTTTGTATAGCAAATATTTGATGAGAATTCTCTGAATGATTTTATTTCAACATTCAACGGTAAGTGAATGGGAAACAAAAACCGTACATTATTTGTTCAAATTCAACAATAAATACGAAATACGACATCCATATATTAAAATGGTGCATTCGTTTTCAGGTGCTTGTATTAAACTTGCGTATGTTGTACTGTGAGGGAAAATATTCCACCATAAATTATGAATGATGTGTCACAAATAAAACATTTTGTCCACACATTTTTTTCTTCGAAAAATCGAAAAAAAAAATTCCTGAAAAATTTTCATTTTCTCATTCGATAAAAAAAAATGAAGTTTTTTTTTCATTCGAATAAATTTTCATCTACTGCATTCATGCATGCTTGCATTCAGCCAGTCTTCTGATATTTTTTTTTCGGATTTCGATAAACAAAAAACATTCGTGAACACGGAACTGATGGACGTTAATTATGATATTTTTGCCGAAATAAATTATTTCTTTTTCGCTATTGTGAATTGTGAAAATTTGCAAAAAGAATTCTCTATCATTTCTTATTCACATTTTTAAAATAATCACTCTAGTTTGATAACGATCAACAAGAAAAAAATGAAATGAAATAAATTAGAATTAGTATTCATTTGAAACTTGCGTTTGAATGAATAATAAAATGAAGGATCGTTGCACTCTTCATGTTTATTTACACATTTAAATGTGTACGTTAAAATTCATCGAATATGTTCAATTCTATTGGTTGGCCTAAATCATCCGGTTTAAAAGCGAATGAAAAAAAATTAATCAGAATCGATATGGAAACGAAAAAAAGGTAAAATATCAAAATGAACTTATGCAAATACAAAATTCATTAAATTGACCACAACCATTCGTGTCAAGTCCATCGAATGGATCGGATCGAGTATTTGATTTAGTTAAATAAGAGTGATGAGTTTAAGATAATAATAATAAACACACAAATAGTTTTTCTGGCGGTGTTCATATTCAGTGAGTCTCAAACAGGATTAGGCATACCAATGAATGGTTTTTTTATTGAATACAAAATAGTTATTTGATCGATATATTTGGAAAAGGAATCATGGCTTTAGTGCTGACATCCGTTTATAAATTCTATCATTGGCTTTTCAATGAGTACAAAGGTAAATTAGCATTGAATTTTTTTTTCCGAAAAAATTCCAAATTCGATAATTATTATGTGTGTTTGTTATCGATTCCAAATCCAGATCCTCGCTTGGAAAATTATCCAATGACCGGTTCACCATTTCCGATAGTCGGTTTGATTGTAATTTACGTATATTTTGTAACCGATTGGGGACCAAATTTTATGAAAAATCGACCAGCTTACGATTTGAAAAATGTTATCAAAATTTATAATTTACTTCAAATTATCATCAATCTTTTCGTTGGTTTGTATGTGAGTTTTCGCAATTTTTCCATCCAAAAAAAGAATACATTCATCGAATTGTTTGTGTTCGATAAGAATTTGCCTTGAAAAAAAAAGAAATTATAGATTCAATGTCTTCCATTCCTGTTCGATTGATAATCGAAATTTAAAATGAGATCATCGAACGGTTGTCATTAACATTTTCCATGCCGTTTTTTCTTTTTATAATGTCGACCGCAAATAAAATTCCAGGAAGTAAAACAAAATAATCCAAATGAAAAATGCTAATTTTATAAAATTAAATCACACACAAAAACAGGGTGGATACTATTCGTACTGGCTGGGAACGGTAACCTTGTCATGCGGTGCCATTGATCCAACGGATAATAGTTACGAAATGCGACAAGTGGTCATTGCAACATATGTTTATTACATTTCAAAAATAATCGATCTTTTGGATACGGTAAGTTATGGCACGCGGATGTGTTATATGTATATCCGGGAAAAACGGATTCATTAGCAAACTATGCTTAATGTTTTTTTGTAGGCATTTTTCGTGCTGCGCAAAAAGAACAGTCAAATATCGTTTCTTCATGTTTATCATCATGCCGGCATGATTCTCGGAACATATTGCCATACCAAATTTCTATCAGGTGAGCCGCCAAACCATTTCCGAAATATTTTATAAACAATTTTTATCATTATATTTATTTGATTTATGCTTGTTTCGGATGCCTGTGTTCAGGGAGTCATGGCACTTTGCTCGGTATAATAAATGCCTTTGTTCATGTTATAATGTATAGTTATTATTTCCTAACATCATATCGGCCTGAATTGAGAAATTCATTATGGTGGAAAAAGCATATCACACAAATTCAACTGGTGAGTATACTATTGAATATTTGAAATTACCAATTCAAATGGCCAACAAAATGTCATGGCCTATATGATCTTTGTTGAATTGAATTTGTTTTAATTTTGTTTATTTGCGTATGCATTTTAGATCCAATTCGGCATTCTAGTTTTACATTTTATGAATCCGATATTTTTTCATGATTGTGCGTGGCCAAAGGCGATATCATTCATTGGTGTTATTCAGAACTTGTTTATGTTTATATTGTTTCTTGATTTTTATATAAAAGCTTACGTTCGCAAAACTAAAATCGATTGAAAATTAAAATTAAAATTAAAATAAACATTTATTTGACTCACGAATCACAATGGCTAATCGGTTCAATGTTATAAGTTTTTTTTCTTCCTTTTTCGTTTTCAGATTTCAGATTTTTTTTTTTATTTTAATCATTTTATTTCAATTATTATGATAGTTTTTTTGCAAATCGTCGGAATCGTTTGTTCGGCTTTGCATGTTTGGGAAGGGCATTCTGTATTGTTTTCTTAATTTTCCGTTTGACAATATTTTTCAACTGCTGACGTTGTGTATCATCGTATCCGTCGCGAATCACTTCTTCTGTCATTCCCTCGGGCGGAGTAAATAGCAAAAGTCCCTCTAAAAGATGAATATGTATTTTTCCAAACTGTTTTGCTAACAAACACTGCCATATACTTGGATCAATTCCAAAATTCCACTCACCTGTATGCCGTGGATCTGTTGAACTCAAAATGAAAAATGTTTCATGTTTTAGTTCACTGTTTTTTTCATTTTTGTTTAGACCATCCGTGACGGATGCCGTTTTGTCTTTACTATCGTCAGCCTCATCGCCGGATGAGTCACATTTGAATGGATCAAAATCACTTAAGAATTTTCCACTGCTTTTGGGAATTATTTTCTCTTCATACGGTATTGCATTTGTTGATTTAGCATCTTCAATCATTTCGTTATCAGTCGGCCGATTAAACATACTCAGTAAACTGAAACCACCGGCACCTAATGATTTTTTCAAATCGCCACGTACTTCATGAAAATGTTCCATTGATACGGGCACAACATCAACTTCAGCTTCGTCCGGACACATTTCGGATTCTGTTGGTTTGGAGCGTTTTGTGGTTGGCTCATCAACATTTTTAGTTTTTCGTTTCTTTCCTTTGGGTTCGATGAACTTTGTGTGTTCGGCTCGAGTTGGATCAAAACGTAACATAGATGGCGGCGCTCTAAAAAAGAAAAACAACATCGAATAATATACATTTGAATGAAATTGCTCAATCGTTCGTCAATTTACCGAATTTCACTTACTTCTTTTTCGTGGGTTCGTGATACACTTTTTTGCCCATTACACTTTCCAAAATGTTGTATTGCCAACGACGTTCATCATCCTCAGCTGTTTCATCGTCTTTATTCTCCATTCCGTTCATATTGAACGAATCATTTGGTTTATTTGTATCGTCATCCATATCGTTGTCATTATCGCTATCTTCCAAAAATTTTGAATCCATTTTAAAACGGCTGTCACCCTGAAATCGACTCTGAAGTTTCATTAGCTTTTGCCCTTTTTTGCCGAAAAATTGCTCTTTAATCTGGAAATCTTTAGAATAATCTTCTGCATTCTCATTATCGTCTTCATCGTCATTGAATAGGCTGGGCTTCTTTGATGTTGATTCATCATTTTGAAATGCTTGTGATTTCGACTTTTTAGCTTTTTGCTTGAGTTTAGCAGGTACAACTTCGTCATCGTCACCAAACACAATTTTGTTGCTCTTTTTCGTCGTATCCTGTCGTCCGCATTACGAAATGAGAAATTTAATCAATTTCGTTATGAATTTTTAACAAATAATAATAACGAAATACTCACAACTCCAGCTAGCGCCCGTTTAATAGCTAACTGTTGTTCATTATAAGAATTCTTCATCTTCTTCAACGATTCAATACGCTTTTGGTCGGCCATTTTCGATCTATCATCCAAATTTTTCTTCTCCCTCTTATTGTTAGCCCTTTTATCGATAACATGAATAGCCTCACCACTCGAAACACTGCGATCAATTTTGATTTTTCCATTTTCTAGGAAAATTTTTGATTTTTTCTTCAGAACAATGTTGTCTGGATCCTGTTCAGACTCTGAATCACTTTCCGACGATGACGACACAACTTTTCGAAATTTATTTCCAATTGTTTTTGCTTTGACTAATACCGGTTTCCTTGTTTCTCTCTCCTTCTCACTACTGCTATCGTCTGAACTGCTACTATCCGAACTCGACGAAACGGCTGCCGAAATGGTTGGTAATTCAACTTTTTCCGCTTTAATTTCCGTACTTTTTGAATGTTCAACATTCTTGTTTGAAGTAAACTTTTCGGCTTCTTCTCGTTCACGTTTGAGTTTTTCCAAAAAGTTTTCTCGGGCCACTGTAACCTGTAAAATTCTTCCACGAAATTTCTCTGCTTTGAATTCATGCAAACATTGGCTTAGCTTTCGTTCGTCAATCGCAATTGTTATGAAAGCGAATGTATTTTGAATTTCACTCGAATCCGATGACTTTTTATGCTTAATTTCAACTTTTTCCACGGAACCTACCAACAATAATCCAATTGAATTAGATGAATTTGATTGAAAGTTTTATAATAACCGAAAATAAACTAAAACATTATTACCATAATATTCGAATTCTTTTCCCAGCTCAGTTTCTTGTATGTCCGGAGGTAAGTTCCCCACAAATAATCTAGTTTGATTACTCATTGTCATTTTAAATTTGAAAAATAGATTCGAATGAAACTAAAACAGCGTTGTATTGCCGGAGAAAAATACACTACATGTGTTTAGGAATATCGACAGCTGTCAATGTGCTGCTGTGAGCGTCTCTCGTGGCAAAACTGAGAAACATAAGCTGAAGAAAAAAATCAGTTTCGAGGTTCGAATTATCAAATGTATACGTTGAATTCCCGATACAAATTAATTTTGTAAGTGAAAAAAAAACAATTTTCCGATTTTTTTATTGATTTTTATTCGATTTTTGTACCTTAAATAAATATAAGAGGTCATTTGTTCCAACGTAGATTAAGGAATATCTTCGAAAGTGAATAAATGATTTTTATATGGATTTTCGTGCGTGTCTTTCGTTTAATAATAATACTAGCAAAGTTAATTTGTTTCAGATGAATTTCCAAAGAAAAAAATTGTGTAAAACTTATTCAAAAATACATTGATTGAATAATAATAAAAGAATGTAGTCAGTTAACAATGAGAACAATCATAATATGTAATTCATTATAGTTTTTGTTTTGTTTTTGTAATTGAATTTACAAATCGGTATCGTACCAAGCGGCAGTTTGATTATCTCCTTGTGGTGGTGTTGGCATAGAATCAGCTATTTCTCCCTGGTCCATATCGCCGACGTTCATATCTATTTCGTACGGTCCAACTATTGACGGACTTCGGAGCTCAAGGCCTTGGTGGAATGATTCAATTGGCATTGGCAACGTTTCATATGCTGAGATTCAAAATCAAAAAACAAATTAATTAAACTGGTACTTTCAACTTTCTACAAAGGTATTTTTTTTTGTTAGAATCAAATCAAATCAATGCAGCATTCAAATTATGATGGAAATCAAAAAATTCTCAATTCAAAATAACAAAACAATCAACAAACGCTTCAAACACACTGGTTGCATGCGATTCAAATGAAAAGAAACGAAAAAAATTATAGGAAAACTAAAACAGAACAAGGAAAAGAACGAAAAATTAACAGAGCGGGAATAATAATGAAAAACAAAAAATCTCAAAAGTGCACAACATTCCAATCCAAAAATGATTCCGAAATATCACCTAATTATTTGGTTCTATAGAAAATGGCAGTTATGTTATGATCCAGACTCAAAATCTCTTTATCTTTTTGGAAATTCATTTGATCATTTATCAAACTGTGTTTAAGAAGTTATTCGTTTGTTGACTAGTGTTTTTCGCAAGATTTTTCGCTTATTTGGCTGAGAAAAAGAACAAGATATTAGTTATCGAAGACCGAAGGGAAAGGCTGCTCCTCTCTCATCAATAAAATTAACTTTTATGTGTCATTAAATTCTGAAAGACTTTTTACTGAATGTTAAATAATTTCGAATTTCAATAAATACCCTGTTGAAACATTCGGCCACCGTGTGAACTATGAATGCTGGGCGGTGCTCCTCCATATAATCCTTCATATTGATCGGCGCCAAGCATGTCCTGTATTAGACGGCAAAAAAAAAATCATGTGAAATTATGAAAAACTTATTGATGAGAAATGAATTGTAAATACTTGTAGATCAGGGCCCAGCCCCATAACTCCATCATTGGTCCATGCGGTATCGTCACGTAATAATGAATTTGTCAATTCAACGGACAAACGTTTTCGATATTCTTGCGATTTATCATCGCTCATTCGATATAAAATAGCTGCTGCATAAGTGGCTACGCCTTCATTGCGAGAATGCAATAAATCTGTAAGTGGAGATGTTGCACCGGCAGCTTCAATAATGTCAGCACTTTCCTTATCGGCAGCCAATTCACACAAAACACCAGCAGCAACGCGCTATTTAAACAAAATATTATTACGATTTGGTTAAAATTCGCGTATTGGAAACAAAACCAAACAAAAAAAAAACCAGTGATTTTATTTATTTACCTGAATGTTTTCAATGTCACTTGACAAAAGTGACACAAATATCGGAATTGCATCCTGTTGACGAATCAATACTTTGTTGTGGGGATCTCGTGCCAGTATATGTAGTGCACCAACAGTTCCTTCAACAATTTCTTCCATACGAACACCATCTGCATAAGCACCGGGCTGTTGCGAACCACTGTTTGCCATTGATGTACGCTATTCAAAAGGCAGACAGGAATTATTAGTCATGAAATTGAGTGATTTAATGAAAAATATTCGAATACTTACAATATCTTGTTGGGCTTTGTTCAACAAATGAACCAAACAGTGTATGGCATTTTGTTCGCGTAATGGAGCATGATTGGCTTGGCACAATGCCAAATTTCGAATGAGTCCAATAACGGCTTTTTTAATGCAATTTCCAGATGGTGGATTCAGCAATTGAACAACAACACGAATACCATAATTGATCAAACGAATGGAATTCTGGGCCATTTCAGCCATTGGATGATGAATGGTTAAATGACGCAATGCACAAATGGCCGGCTCAGTAATCTCTTCTCGATCGCCAGCATTAATAATTGTGTTAACAAGTGCTTCGATGCCATTTGCCTGGCACACAATTTGCTTATTGCGTTGGCTGTTACATGTTAAATTTGACAATATACCAGCCGCACAGGTAACAAAATTGGCATCTTGTGAACCGAGCTACAAACAAAAATAGTCATAAATAACGTTTGTATGAGGAAATGATATTTTGTGTGCTGTGTGTGCAACATTCGAATGAAAAAAAACAACCAAATATTATACTCACATTCAAATTAACCAAACTGGTCAATAGCATATCCAATCCTTCGGTTTTTGTTGCAGCATCAGATAAATTTCGCAATGTCCACAAACAATTTTGAACCAAACGTTGTGACGGATTGGTTAAATGCATAGCCAATGCTTGCATTCCACCAGCGCCAACAATGGCCGGTTTATTGCTTGAGCAAACGGACAAAACCTTTAATACACGGCACGTTGTCCACAGCAATTTTTCATATGTATTCGAACGCATGATGCGAACCAATTCATTTGGACCGCCCGATGCCAATATAATCAATTTACTTTCTTGATTTCCATATGCAAGGATTTGCAAGCAATCCGTTACATATGCCAAAAATTTTACATTATTTCGTTGTAATAGCTGGACTAATTTTTGTAGGCCACCAGCCAAACGAACTGCCGTCTTGGAACCATCTTGATGCAACAGTAAATTATGTAATGTGGTAATTGCATAAAAAAGTACCGATTCAATGGGTGACGATAATAATTTGACCAAAGCTGGAATGCCACCACTTTTGAAAATGGCCAGCAAACCTTGACGATGATGCGATAAATTATGTAGAGTACCAACGGCACCCTTTGTTGTTTCCAAATCACTGCTATTCGAAATGGCCTGCACTAATGCGGCAACCATTTGTGGATGATTCATAATTGCGTGACGAGATGCTTCTTTTCGTGACAATTGATGCACCATCATTGCAGCATGCGAAACAATATAATTATCTTCATCGTTCAGCAATTTAATCAATTCAGGTATAGCGTGTGTTGCCAAATCGGCATCATCCTGATAATTAATCAAATTGACAATGGCATGCTTGAGCATTTGTGATGGTTCCGATAAACGTTGAACGGCTGTCGCTTGTTGTGGATCAAATTGAGTCGATGGAATATTGATTCCTTCGTCAAGTGTTTCCGGGAACATTGCAGCCCGTATACGTTGCGAACGTGTTTGATTCAATTGTGCATTCATATCGTCCACTTGATCTTGGGTAAAATTTTGCATATAACTGCTTTGATCGATGCCAAACATCAATAGATCATTTTCAATGCAATCATCATCTTCGTGACCGGATAATGATGGTACCTGTGTATTCATTCCAGTGTGAATGCCAGAATCCAACATGTATGGATTCTGTTGCCACATTTCTTTGACTGGCATTTTGATGATTTCGGGTTTGTTTCACTGTTGCCGAATTGAACTGAATGGGGGAAAGTACAAGAAAATCGGAGGGTCAACAAAATTCAATTGCACAATTTTCACAAAATTAATAATCAAATGAAAAAAATTAATATTTTCGTGCGAAAACCGAGATTTTTCTGCTTGTTTATTATCACATTTTTTGCTCAATGGGAAATTTCGAAATTTTTCCGTAATTGTTGCATTTGAGTCATTGACAACAACGACAATTTCACCAATTCTCAAACATTCAATATGGAGGCGTCTACCACGCACACAGGTTAAACAATGAACACAAAAGCGAATGCTAAGAATTCAGAAATAATTCACAAAAATGCAACACATTCGAACGGATGAATATAAAAAAATAAACCTTTTAATAAAATGATGAATGAAAACTGGTCAAAAAGATGTTAAACAAAAGCCGAAATTATATTATCAACAAAAAAAGTCGATTACAATTCACGCAATGAAACAACTATAATTAAACAACAAAGATGATTAATGGAGACTATGGATTTTATGCATGTATTGGTAGGTTTAATAAATTCTTCGAAATGTCAGTGACTGTGTTTTGCTGGCTATGTAGTTTTTAATCGCATCGTAACGCAGCGTGTCGCCTACAAAAACTAACAAATGTATGAAACCATAATAAATAGAAACAAAATTCGACATAAAACCACTGGCTGAATGCAGACGGAAAAATGCTTTTATTTTAAAGTTTAGTTTCAGACAATTTTTATTTGCAATAGCGATCCGCTTTCATTTTGCTACGTCGATCTAATAGCGCTTCATGTAATGTTCCATCTTCTTTCGCCTGTTTTAATGCAGTGGAGTCTTCTTTGTTTATCCGAAGTTTATGATCCTGAAACTTTTGGAATTTTTTCCTGTAGAATGAACGAAAGTGAATTATTTATTGGCCAAAGTTGATTTGAAATCTGACGCAGATTGCCCCGTATCTTACACATAGTTAATCTCGACTTCAGCCAAACTGCCCTTTTCTTCGACCGGTCCATCATCAATTTCGCCTACTTCTTTTTCGGCACACGTTCGAATTGAACAAACCTCAGCCTCACCCACCGATTTACGAAGTGCAACAAATGCATCATCTTCCGGATCAATGGCAACGAAACAACTGTTTGCCGCTTGCAATGCCATTTTACTATCCTGAAAAAACAAATAAAAAAATTAAAATTAAATTTCCGCATTGAATTTGGTCGCGGTTTACCTGAAAAACGGGTTCGAATTGTTCGAGAGAGCCAATAGCTTCTGATCGTCCGGTAATAACTCCATCTTTTTCCACTTTTAAATATCGACCGTAGCCAGATTTGAATACGATTTGTTTATCATTGACGGCAATTGCTGTAAATATTTCTTCGGGAGCTGGTGGATCACCGTCATCGTGCGGTGCACCAAGAGTAAATAGTCCATTATCCAAACACTTGACATAACTTTTATTACCAAATTGAATTGCAACCGAGCCCATAATTTGTTCGAATTTGGTAACTCTCCACCAGCCTCCATGTTTAATTGCATCTTCATCCACAATTAATCGCTTTTTCTCGTCCCTTTCCCGTTTGTCTTTGTGCTTATGCTTTCGCTTTTTTGCTCTGTAAAATATTTAATTTAAACGATTCGAAACGTTTATGAAAAATATATACAATAATAAAATACTATTTAAATGTGTTCAACTTACTTTGATGATTCTCCTTTGAGAACTAATTTACCGACTCGAACTTTATCATAATCAGACATTTTGAACAGCACAAAAATAATTTGTGAATTTGTATTCGGATATGAAAGATGAAAACTGAGTAGTCAAGAAAAACAAATTATTTGTTTGACAGATGCGTTCTATTCGCATAGCCAGGCGTTGCGTTCCGATGCGAACATATGAATGACGTCGAAAACTGTCAAAATTCATTTTAACAATAACACGCGGTTGACGAGCACATCTTACACGAGAATCGTCCGAAGCTTAAGTTGCAGCAGTAAAACATTTATTGTCCAGGCTTAAGAATGACGAATAAAATATTGTTAAGCAATCGAGGTGATGTCGGTGATTATTACGAACAATCCGATTCAGAAAATGAGTACACCGAACGTGAAAAAAAGCTGTTACAGAAAGTACGCAAAGGAAAGCAACAAAATGAAGATCCACAAGAAATTATGGCTTTCGATCAAAATGATGATGATAGCGAAGAAGGTTCGTAGTGTCCAGTACAATTTTATCCTATTTTGCACATCGATAAAATAACACATTTTTCCCCCTTCTTAGATTACGGTTCTGGTGATGATGATTTTGATGATAAATTTGAAGCCGACAGCGATATAGAGGATGGTGACGATGAAGACGGTATTCCAGATGCAAGAGCCTGGTCACGACGTGATTTCCATCGTACTGATTTCGTTGATCAAGATTACAGCAGTTATAATGAACGTGAACAAGAATTGGCCGAAGAAGAAGAGACCGAAGCTCGTGCCATTCAACAACGTTTAGCCAAACAATTGGATGAATCTGATTTTACATTAGACGTTTTTAATGTGCCGGAATCGAATGAGGAGGACAACAAACAAAAACGATCCGAAACAATTGTTATGCAAAAGGATTTGTCACAATTGTCAAAACGGCAAAAAGAGCAACTTTTCAAAAAAGATTCACCCGAATTTGAGGGATTGGTGAGCGATCTTAAGCAACGATTAAATGAAAGTGCTCATTTGTTGCAACCAATTTTAGATTATTTCACAGAAAATTCCATTGAAAATCATCCATTGGTGGAATTTATTGTCAATCAAAATCAATTAATTTTGAATTATTGTACAAATGTTAGTTTTTATTTGGTTCTGAAAGCAAAACGAATTCCAATCACAAATCATCCAATAGTTAAGCGACTAGTAAAAATTAGACAACTTTTATTGCAAATCGACGAAAAATACACATCGATAGTTAGGCCACAAATCGTAGACATATTGGCTGCCATTAAGGATGGGCGAGAATTTACAATTGAAACCACCGAACTCAAAGAGAAGAAAACCAAGAAACTTCGCTTTGTTGAAGCGCTCGAAAATGGCAAAAATGTGTCGGATAGTGATGAAGAATCAGATACGGCTAACGCTATTGATAATGAAAATTTGGATTATCAACAGAAATTAAAGATGCTCAACTCGGAATCAGACGATGAAAACATTGAAAACGAAGAAGAACCGGATGAGGATGCACGTCGCTCAATTACATACCAAATTGCGAAGAACAAAGGGCTTACACCATATCGTAAGAAGGAATTGCGTAATCCACGGGTTAAAAATAAGCTCAAATATCGCAAGGCACTCATTCGCCGTAAGGGAGCCGTTCGAGGTGTTTACAAACAGCTTAAACCATACGATGGTGAAAAATTCGGTATTAAAGCTGGTGTCAAAAAAGGAATCAAAATCAAATAGAAACGTTTTTGTTCAGATTCTTTGCAATGTTTGCAAATGTATTTTCTGGAATATACAATTTTTATTTTACATTGAAATAAATGTAAACTGAGTTTCATTTCTTGGCCAATAGCTGACGGAAATAGTCGTTTGACTTTGGTGTTACTTTTTCGTCACTGCCGTTTGAGTCGTGTGTTGGAACCGGTTTGATAACGTTACGTTGTACCGATGTTGGAATGAAGGTTAATCGTGGTTTTGCCTCACTAGAAGGAAAAAAGATTTTTTTTTCTTTAAAATCTTCGGTTTTTATGGTACATATTAATTGTTTCTAAAATAGATAGTGCTTACGTGCGAGGCTTTGGTTCTCTGCTGAAATTATTACTCGATCTTTCGGAAGATGGCTGTTTAGAAGCATCAGCTTTTGGTGGCGGATTGGAAATGGCAACAGTCATCTGTAACATTGATACATCGAATTTAATTATCGAATAGTTATAATTTAGATAATTTTCGGTGGATTCTCAAATAGGCTACTTACGGTCAGGTTTCTCAAGACTTGAGAGTTCATCGCTTCAACAGCCCGATTCGCTGATGCATTTTCTTCATAATCGATGAATGCAATTCCTTTGAATTTACCATCTCTGAAGAAAAAGATATTCGAGTGAATAAAAATGTTGAATAGTTTGGATGAAATGGAGAATGATGAACTTACTTTCTGGTGACCAAACGAACACCCTGGATTTTGCCATATTTTCCGAAAATAGTCTCCAATTCTTCTTTTGTACAATCAAAAGGCAATCCTTTGACGAAAATGCGAGATTCATCTTTACCGTCCGAAAACTTAAATGAACCACGTTCATTCTTGTCTCGTAATACTTTTGTAATATAAACTGGACGACCGTTGATTGGTCGTCGATCCATTTTCAATGCTTTTTCAACTTCAGCCGGGCTACTCAATTCTAAATAGCCAAAACCTCTGCCGCGACCATTTAAAGCCATAACCAAATCAACATTTTCTACTTGGAGATCAGAAAAAGCGGCAAGAACTTCTTTTTCGGTTACATCGTACGATAAATTACTCAAAAAAACTGTCACATTATCTTTTTCATTTGGATCTCGTTCGGTTGGGCTGCTCTTTTTAGCTTCAGATTTCTGTTTTGTTTCAGATGCAGCCGATTTCTTGCTAAACGCATTCTTTTTAGTTCCCGAATCATTCGGTTTCTGTCTCTTTTTGCCATCCTCTTCGCCAGCCTCAGCATCGGATTTACGTTTTGGAGCTTTGCTTTGCGTTTGTTTCAAAAATCGATTGTAATTTTCGATAATTTTATCACAAACATTGTAGCAATCTTGGATTTGATCCAATGTTCCGTGTGTGTGTTCAAAAGATTTCCACGATGTCATCACCGAATCAAAGTCATCGATATTTTTAACCTTAATGGCACGACGGAATATTCTGTAAATTCACACAAAAAAAAAAGATTAGCCCAAATGATGTGGACATTTGTAATAATAGTCAAATGAACTCACTTCCTGGCAAATTCGATACCTCTATCGATTTCAAAATGAGCCAACTCAATCCAAATACTCGCTTTGTACTGAGCATTTGCATTTTTAATCATTTGATCGTAATGATGATAGCCCTGTTCATAATTTTGAAGAAATTGATACTCAATCCAACTACAAAGTTTATCAAATTCTCGATTTGGATCGGCCGTTCGCCGGCCCAATGAATCCAAACCCAATTCCATTAATTTTCTCAACAATTCGACATCTTTTTCATTGGATGGATCGGTATGACGTTTTGTATAGGAAAGATATTCCAGCCAAATGTTTAAATTGCCTTTGGCATCACTGTTTGTGGCTTCAAGAGCTTGTTGAACAATTTCGGTAACTTTCGCCTTTGGACAGTTTTCTTTTTCTGATAATCGGATCTTTTGAATGTAAAGATCTGAGCTCCATGTGCAATTACGTAGGGCACGATTCAAAACATCCATTGCAGTCTGTTTGAAAACGGGTGATTTTTCATTCTCAGCAGTGGTAATCGGTCGGTTTTGTAGGTACCTCAAGTATTTGATCCAGCAGGAGGCTATCAAAATATAATAAAGGAACAATCATCATTGATGTTATATTATGCATTGTAAAAATTTCCGATGGTTTATCCCACAACAACATAATATGAAGATTGATGTGAACCCGTCAAAAAAATTGCTACCATCGCACATCAAGCGTGTGTAAATTTCAACTCACCATTTAAACAGCATGCAGCCACCATTCGTTCATATAAAACTTGAATCATTTGATCAGGCAAAAATGATTTACAATTTTCAATGTATTCGGAAAAAGTATTAGCTCGTTCGTGATGATGATTCTCTTCAAGGGAAACCAATTTCTCCTCGAAAGGGAGAATTTTGCGCAAATTATCCTTCGATTTGTGATATATTTCATTAATTCTTTCTAAATCCACATCTAAATCATAACTTTCAACAAAATCACGAAACTCAATGTAAACCTCTTGTATTCCGCTCAATGGCAAAGACAATTCCAATTCGAACATTTCCAATAATTTATTGCTTTTCTCTGGAGAACTATAAAAATGGAAAACAGTTGGTGGATTAGAAAATGTCTGAGTTAAGAGTCAAACACTCAAATGAATAATCACTTACTCTTCGAGAGTATTTTGATAATAATCACGCCATTCTTTGAATAATGCACTGCCTTCCATGCAATCCAATCCATAAGTTGGAATGATTTCATCCCAAATATCTTGCGGATTTGATACCTTTGATATGAGAGTTGTATATTGTTGAGCAATGGCCACCGCTACATGTACAAAAGAAATATTTCAATTATATTGCAAAAGTCAAAACAACAGCAACAGCAACAACGGATTACGTACGAAATGAATATCAACTTACAAAAATAATCATTAAATGACCGCTTGAATAAACCACGCACCCGTTGTACTTCTTCGTCACTGGTTGCGATTGTCGTTTCAATTTGTAGCCAAAGCAACCAAATTTCAGGTGTCAATGGATATTGTGAGCTGAACAGTTCACAACTTTCACGAATTTTTTCCAAATCGTTCAATTGACTGGAACAAGAACGGAAAAAATAGACTAATTAGAATCAAACAAAAACATAACCTTAATCATAAAACTTACTGTGCCACTTGAACCAATTGAACATAATTATCATAAAGATAACTATCGGCTTGAATTTGCGTTAATATTTCGAGATATTTACTATAAAGTTCATCTTCGTCGCCGGCATCGTCTGAATCACTTTCATTTTCACTGTTATTCTCAAATTCCGAATCATTTTCATCGAAATCATTAGCTGCACTTTGAGACGCATCAACTTCCATCATTTCATCATCAAAATCATCTTGATCCGACATCTTGATAAAATTGAAATTTTTATTTTATTTCGGAATTGATAAATTAAAATTAAACAATTTTTCAATCGTTTTGTTCTGACAACTGAAATGCCGCAAATGATACAATAACTCACTGTTTGATGTGTCTGTGTGTTTTATAGTTTTGACAGCATGGTTGACTTGGGCGCCATTTTATCCGCCGTGGATGGATGATGCAACTGGATCCCAATTTTTGGTTTAAACTTTTTTTATTTATCGTATTTGTTCGTTTTCGAATGAATTTTTACAGATTATTCAAATGAAAAAGTGAATAAATAAGTCTACCATCATCATTTATAAAGAAAAGTAGAAGTTTAATTTTAATTGGTTTTCTTTTCAGTTTCATAAAATGGCTTTTTGTACAGAAATGCTGATGGTGCTCTCGTATACTCGTGCCCTGCATGCAATTTGGACTTTGAAACTAGCGACGAGATCACATGTGATGGACCACAAAAAAACTGTGGATTTAATTGAGAATCGCATGAATACGTTGTTCAAATATCTATCAATTTCTGATTGGATTGCGATGAGCTTAACTTGCCAAAAATTCAAATTGAACGTTGTAAACAGAAGTTGAATGTTGAATGGGTTGAAAGATGCTGATTCTTTTATTGAATTCCAAAATCAGGGGAAAAAAATTATCTAGCCGGATCTGAGGAAATAATCGCATAATTGCATAATTATGATTACTGGGTACTGGGTTTTGCATTTATAAACGACATCTGATTTCAGCTACTGAGCAATTAGAAAAAAGTGACTCGTTTATGTTGTTTACAATGCTATTAACCTGAATTGGGGCACCCGAAATATTGATGCAGAAACAGAAAGTGTCAATGAAATGTGTCCGCCCACGAATGTCACTCGAAATTTGAAAAAAATACGAAATACAAAACAAAACAAAACAAATCGAAACAATGAAAGAGGTGCGCGCAGCCAGTTTGTATAGAATAGCAGCAAAAAATCCATATCGGAGACATGAATTCAGATTCACAATTGACAATTCGCGGCTGCAATTGAAATATGTGACAGTGCTGGTTCGGATGTTATGTGCAAATCGGCCACGCATTTTTGTCATTTGTTCGTTTTAAATTATAAATACAAATATTAAAACTGAAAACAAACATTCATAGAAAGGAAGAACGAAAAGTATTCATGAAAATGAAGAAGAAGCAAAATTGAACAAAAGGAAACGACACATGAATATTAAAAACTGTATTCAAAGTGATTCAAACTGATTCAAAGAGATATATGTACGACATACGCTTCTTAACATTGCACTATACGATGTTTATGTGACCCATACACTCCATACTCTCTCTCTATCTCTATCTCTATCTCGCTATATGTGTGTGATGATTGAACGTTATTCCATCGGTTTGTATATTTTTTGCTTACATTCATTCATACATTGGCTGTGTGCTGGGCCATATTGTACGTTCGATATCAATCAGTCGCTGTTCGAACGTTTTCGGTGTGAGATGTGCTATGAAGCGATAAACGGTATTCTTTCTTTTTTGAGATTTTACTCGTTATTTTTTTCCAGTTTTTTATTTTACATATTTTCAAATTATGTTGAATAATTATAAGTAATATTTGTTTTGCTTTTGAGTATATTGAAATTTGGTTTTGTGGTTTATTGGAATTGAATTTTGAGCACGTTCTTGGATTATTATGGGGTTTTTCTTTTTCTCAAATAAATTCAAGTAATTGCAATTCATGCATCGTTTCAATGTTAAAAATGCCAGTCAATCTTTTAAGACTAATTTTGTGGCGTTATTTGATTCTGTTGTGCCTTCTGCGACTCATATTTCATGCGTCAAAGTTGTCAATCATCATCATCTCATTTCACTCACAAATTCACAAACTAACAATCCACATATTATTCCTATTTAGAGATCCAGTTTCGAAAATCTGAAGAGCTCTTGAAGTTAATTTCCAAATCAAACTTAAAGCAAAAACTGAAATTTTCAATATCGTTCTCTTGGGTAATATGGGATAGCATTGAACACTTTCAGGAATTAGAAATCTGTGAAATGAGCCCAATGAGAAACAAAATATTAATATCGATCAAATACACTTTTGTCCTTCGATTCATGTCAATCAATTTTAAATCTACGAAAGAAAAACATTCATTAAGTCACCGTTGAAATAGTTAAGTGGTGCCTGAGTGCATTTGAATGGCCAAAGCTATTTTTATTATAATTTTGCTATAAACATTTCGTCATTAGTATTTTTGATCAAATAGCCGACACACGATTTTGATCGGTTGATTGGACCCGACTGAATGTCGCATTTTATTTTCCTTTTTGCTTCCCCTCCCAAACGTTTGCACATGCAAACATTTCGGGAAAATTGTAAATTTTAAAATAGAATTCAGATAAATTCTTGTGATACAGCGGTTTCGGAGATTTTATTCAAATTCATTTATAATTTTCTTCATTGCAGTGACAACTATTGTGAGTGGCAGATTATTTACTTTTGCCCGACGAATTTCTTTGGTTGAACATTCATTTATTCACTTTTATACCAATAAAAAGAGTTTTAAATGCCAATAAAAAACAGCAATAACAACAACAAATAAGACTCAAGCAATTTCTCAGCGACAAGTGAACACATTAAAATTCTATTGCGATTTGCGAATCAATGGACTACATAAAGATTGAATTTAAACACTCGAATGAAATATATATTATTATCATTTTTCGAATTGTTGAACAATTTAAGTGTCGAAATGAAAGGCAAAACACGATGCAAATCCAAATTAATAGATAAAATTATTATCGAATAAATAACGTTGAATGCAGTAAATGATTACAGCAATAAAGAAAAACATTTACACGATCAATTGCATATTCGACATTTTTCACAGTTTATTTTTATCGGTCACCAAACACTTTGAACGGCAACGAATGTTGAATTGACACATTGGAAAAAAAATTCAATCTGAAATATTGAACCGCAAATCTAAAAATCCAATGAAAAATAATAATAGAAAAAAAAATTATTTAATAATGTTGTAATCTTAATCGGTGGACATTTTTCTCGTATCTAGCCAATATAGGTGCAAAAAAAATGTGTAGAAAACATCGATCAAATAAAAGTTGAACTACTACTAAATCAAGTGAATAAAAATTAAATAAACAAAGTCAATAAAAACAACCGACCATTAACGCACATAATATAATCATTAATTCCGTTCATGCAGCACTTCATATCGTGCACAAACAACGCACACACATCGCATAGAGATGGATTCAAATCACAAATAAGCGAGACGATTGTGAGAATGAATTTAAAAAAAAATAAAAAACAAAACCCATTTGACGGCGAACGATCGATTCTGGTGAGCAAAAGTTAATTTTATATGCAAAATAATACGCGGTCGTAATCGAAAAAATTTCTATATTATCTTGTACTCGGTCAAATGGCAGTCAGCAGTCAGCAAACGAGAGAGTGGTAATTTATATGCGCGACCGGCACAATTTTTTGCATCGGCGAACCCACGAATGTGGCCATGATTTGCTAGATCGGTTTTTTTTTTCATTTTTTTTTTTGCATTTAATTTTCGAAAAAGGCCCAAACGAATAGAGATGTAAAAAATGCGTGACAACCATTTCAAAATTCAAATCGAAGTGGAAATAAATGGATCGACGAGATCTGGCTATAGTGTGAAACAAATCATTAATAAAAAAAAGAATTAAGCGGTAAATTTAATGTTTGGTGCTTAGTACGAATGTAAATTGGATGTCATAAACATTGTTAAGTGAAATGCGAATGATAAACAAATCGTATTCCAAATGTGATCATTGATCAACCGACTGATGAATGATGTTATTTTCTTGTGAAATTTATGTGCGCGTGTGTGTGTGTGATTTTTGTTCTTTTTGTTTTTTTTGCTTCCTTCGTGCTCACTGCTCACAGTCGTTGACATAATAATGAGACCACAAACAGGTCAAACATTCTGAAAATTACAACCAAAATCCAAAATTAGACTGCAATCGGGTGTGAATGTGTTCGGTGTTGTGAAAAAAAAATCGTCATATCCTACAGGACACACAACACTCGCATATGTTTGGAAACTGAAATCGAAAAAAAAATTCGATGCGAATTCC
>GL502478.1:0-14943 GCA_000149185.1 Mayetiola destructor
CCCCAGACGACTTCCCTGTCCATGTATACTTTGATGCCAAAATTGGACAAATCAATTGTTTCGATAAAATAGAAAATGATTGTTTGGAATCATAACCTCGTAGAACCGTTACGAAATATTTAATCTGCTTTCAAAATTAAACTTCAGTCTCTTTTCATAGGTAACAAAATTTTTTCAAACAGCAAAGCTTACCAAGACCGTTTTGAACTCATTATTCATAAGATCTGTGTTCAGTTTACGAAGTTTATCATGGCAATCCACGGGCAAATCGATTGGTGATTGGAGTGGTACAGCTTGACTGGATGGCACTGAGACTCTCGAAACGTTCATAAATTCCTTGAGCCTACAGTCTAGACTTATAAGGAATTTAAACATTTCTTCGAATTTAGTGGTGAATGAACGGAGCTCTTCTTTCATTGTTGGGCAATTTGAACAACTATTCACTGGCGCATTAGTTGAAACAATTTCCGACCGCGAAATTTCATCAAAAATTGTATCGTAATTTGATGTCGACTCTCTATTACCATATCTTTCTGTTTGTATTCTTTTTCGTTTTTGTGAGTTCGAGGAAATACCTCGATTCGAATCGTTATCTGAGCAATCACTTTCGGACTGTACCAAAATTCTCCGTCGCTTGGGTCCCATCATGATCAAATGTAAAAAATGTACTGAATTTAAAGTCGAACGGTCACTGCTTAAAAGCAATGAATCTCAATTTAATTATATTCTCTTTCTCGATTCAGCATCACTTTCATCGAATAGAACCAATCAGCATAAGCCACGTTAATTGTATACACTTACATTGCGCACATTTATTTCATATATAGTTCAATGTATATGTGCAAATAATATGCACTTATCCTCGATTTTTTCACCAAACCATCATACTTTGATGTACACCGCTTGTCGGCTCTATGCAAGCAACTAAAAGTATCAAGCGCTCATTTACTTTTTGGAAAGCAACCGATTTGGGTCTTTTGTTTTTGTTGAACATTATACATTTATCATTTAATAATTTCACGATGAATTCGAAAAAATTTAAAACTCTATCTAAAGGGACAAAGATTGGCAACCATAAAATCACGAAGGAACTGACAATAAAATTAAAAAGATTAAGTAAAGAAGAAATAGAAAAAATCATTACAGAATCTGAGACAACGACCACATTCAATTTCACCGTTAAAAGCGTAGGATCTAATTGGTTGTGTGAAGAATCTACGAAAACTATTGAAATCAGATCAACTCGAGAAAGAATCGAATTGAAATTCAAAAAGCGAAATTCCAGCACATACGATTTAAGATATCGACCGCAGGAAAATCACACGAAAATTTTAATAAACAATAAAACAGGAAAAAAGGCCATCAGCGAAATAGGTTTCGCTACACAAAAAAACACCCTTTGGGAATCATGTAAAAAAAAAGCCGATAATGCAAAACTAATCGAAGGAGCTATTGTCTTTGCAAAGCAGAAAGGTTATTCACCATGGCCCGGAAAAATTCTTCGAATATCCAAAAAAAGCAGCATTTGTTTCGTACTTTGGTTTCAACAATTTGAAAGGCAGCGTAAAAGTCGCAGAAATCGTTCAACTAGATGACGAATCAAAACCTGAAATCGGCAAATTGATCAACTTCATATTAGTGACGAAAAATATCCGCGAATTTAATGAATTCTCTAAAGCAATATCGGAAATTCAAAGTGTAATGCAAAGTTTATAATACTTTTTTAAAATGTTATTTTTGCACTTTCAAGTGCAAATAGTCTGAAAAAAAAATATTTATATTCATTCCCTGAGTTTCACACATTTAATGCATACTTTTCCATTAATATGGGCCTGATAAATACATATTTTATGTGAAATCTCATGCACATTTATGCATATGAATGGTTCATTGGGGCATCTTTTGTTTTACTGTAACGCAGCCATTCAAACTGATCCATCCAAATTAAGCGGAACGATCGACTGCTTCCTCCTGGATACGGCCTCATTGGAAATTTCATGCGTGAAAGTTGACCTGAAAATATAAAAATAATACAACATCTATGCAAAAAATAGCAATTGAAATTCAACGTCCTATTCAACAAACCTTTGTTATATAAATCCAATACATCGGAACATGATGCTGATGGTACTGAATCTGGATTATTCGGTTCAGATGCAACAGCTTCTTCAGTTTCAGTTTGTTGCTTTTCAGTTTCAGTTTGTTGCGTTTCTGTTTCAGTTTGTTGCTTTTCAGTTTCAGTTTGTTGATTTTCTGTTGATGATGGTGCCTTTTTGAAAAAATCCATTAAATTTCGCTGTTGTTTCTTCATTTTGGGAGCTTCGTAAAACAAATAGATCGAAGAAAATATAAAAATTGTGGAATACATCGAACGAACAACAATAACATTGAAAAATTAAATTTTCTTACCATAAATGTGATTTGTCTCCTTCGAAAACTATGATGAAATAATAATAATGACGGTTTTTCAGTTGACAGTTCGTATGATAACGAAATGCCAACAACGCCATCTATCTATCGGTGCATTCCGAAAGACGTGAAATTCGAAAATTCCTACTTTCAGTTTGGGTGGCACTCGAGACCATTTGGGGTGGCAGTGCCACCCCTGGCACCCCTCTAGATACGGGCCTGCTTCAAAGTGGAAAAATCCCCACGTTTGCTGTGTTTTTATTTCATATATGAAGTACCATTTCTTCCAATCAACAAAGATTCCGAAGTTTTCAAATCGACCGACTTTTTTCATAATTTGTTATCCTTACTTTTACAAAGATTCCAAAAATTGTTAAGTCTGTTTACCTGTCAATCTACCTTCATTCAAAAAAGTTTCCGAAATATTTTAATCAAATAATTTCTTATAATAATCGATGGATGGTAGGATAGCATTCGACATAGGAACAAATTATTTGATTAAAATATTTCGGGATCTTTGTTGAATAGAGGTAGATGGACAGGTAAACAAACTTAATTGTTTTTGGAATCTTTGCGAAAGTAAGGATAACAAATTACGAAAAAAGTCGATTGATTTGAATATTTCGGAATTTTTGTTGATTGCAAGAAATGGTACTTCATATATGAAATAGTCTGTTGTCATTTGAATTTTAAAATTTTTGTTTATTGTTTATTGTTTATTGCTTATAATTCCCAAATTTAAATTACAACTGACTATTTCATATACCTATAAATTATTATTTCTTGCAATCAACAAAGATTCCGAAATATTCAAATCGATTGACTTGTTTCGTAATTTGTTATCCTTACTTTCGCAAAGATTCCAAAAACGGTTAAGTTTGTTTACCTGTAAATCTACCTCCATTCAACAAAGATCCCGAAATATTCAAATCGACCGACTTTTTTCGTTGTTTGTTATCCTTACTTCCACAAAGATTCCAAAAACTGTTAAGTTTGTTTACTTGTCAATCTACCTCCATTCAACAAAGTTTCCGAAATATTTTAATCAAATAATTTTTCATAATAATCGATGGATAATAGGATAGCATTCAACATAGGAAAAAATTATTTGATAAAAATATTTCGGGATCTTTGTTGAATAGAGGTAGATGGACAGGTAAACAAACTTAATGGTTTTTGGAATTTTTGTGAAAGTAAGGATAACAAATTACGAAAAAAGTCGGTCGATTTGAATATTTCGGAATCTTTGTTGATTGCAAGAAATAATAATTCATAGATATATGAAATAGTCAGTTGTCATTTAAGTTTTGAAATTATAAGCAATAAACAATAATTTTAAAATTTAAATGACAACATACTATTTCATATATGAAGTACCATTTCTTGCAATCAACAAAGATTCCGAAATATTCAAATCGATTGATTTTTTTCGTAATTTGTTATCAGAACCCGGAGCGAGCAAGTTTCAACAGCAAATTTAGCAAGCACCAGCCTATTCTGCCAGAGCAGCAGCAGCAAGCTTAAAGTGAAATCTTCCAATTTATTAAGATTTCGGAATCTTTGTCATTATTTGAATGGAAATGAAGTCAACGTATTTTTGGTTGACATTAAGAATTTGGAATCTTCTTTGAACGAAATGATTAGTAATTGACTATTAAAAGGAGTGAAAAGTATAGCGAAAGAAATAGTTGTTGATTTGAGTAGAGTTACTTAAATTTTTTTAAACTATTATTTTAGAAATTTCATAAAATGAATTGTATAATTATATTCTTTTCTGTATAGTTATTGTTTATACTTTTTCCATTCATGAATTTCGTTGATATTTGTAATTTCAACACATATTTGTTTGTTTTTGAAAGCACTTTTCACTTGAAAATTTTCATTGTATAATTAATTCTGGTCCCTTTTAAATGTAGTTTTTATCGTGAATTTTCACTGATTATTGTAATTTTTTTTGTTTTTTAAAGCACTTGACGCTTGAGAATTTTCACTGATGTGATTTATAATATAGTTTTTTGGAAAAAAATCATAAACTTGACGATTATTTTGAAGAAATTTTGAAATATTGATGACATTAGATATTTTTGAGTTTATTCTGAATATTTTGTGTTGACTGTTTGTGAATACTTTGATGCAAGGCTTAGTTTAATGGGCTGCCCTTGCTCAAATGGGCTCCCCTAATTCGAAAATGGGCTGCCCAAATTCGAAAAATGGGCTGTAGAGAAATATTGTTCTGCAGTGAAAATAAAATGAAAACACAAAAGAAATTCAATCATGGTTGGTTCTGTTAAACGTCGATCTGTTAAAGTATTTTACTTCATATTCACTGTGTATGAAATCAAGCGATTATAATTGTCGTGACTGAGCCTTTATTTAAATGAATTGATGAATCATGGATTCATTTCTCAGAAAAAATCGATCGACAGTATTCATTTCATAAATAAAGAATATGCAAGTCCGGCTATTCCACATATAAAATGATCGAATCAATTTTCGTGAAATGTTTATAATGAGTTTTGGCTGTTTGGTTTCGAAAGAAAAAAAAAGAAAGACAACGATACAAGGGGTTAGACACCAAATCTAATAGCACCTAATATATCTAATTTAGAACAAATTTGGCTTAATTTCACTATTTTTACTATTTTTTACTATTTTTAGCTAATATGTTACTAATTTTTACTAATATTGCTAATATTTTGTCGATATTGCAAGTGTTTTGAAGTCTTGGAATGTCTTGTTGCTCTATTTCAAGAAGAATAAAGATATTAGCGCACAGGCACGTGGTTTCTTCTTATATTTGTCGAAATATGAAAACATTGCATTAATTACATTCCTGGCTGATGTTCTTCATATTTATCATCGTTTTCAAAAAAACGTCCAGAGAAATGATTTGAATGCTGACCAAATACATCAATTTACTCGAGCGAAATTTAATCAAGTTGAAAAGTAGCAATCTGAATGGTGGTTGGGAGGACACTTTTGAAGGAAGTGTATTTCATTTGTATCGTTTTCTGAAATGAATTTCATTCCTTTCATTAATGGATGAAGTAGTACAGCCAATTTGTGCTCCAATGTAGGTGCCATGTCAACTTTATTTTCTTGTAGCGCTACATAAACTTGGCCGGCCTGCTTCATTTTCATCACAATAATCGAATCATCGCTACGATGTTCCAAATGCGAATCAATACGTTTAAATAATGGAAGGACTCGGTACAAAACCGGTTTGTTTTCATATTCGACCTCTTTCGTAGCTTTTTTGAAAATTTCCAGGAAATCAGCAATACTTTCCAATTTGTCTTTTGGCAAGCAAAATATTTTATCGAGGACTTTCGTTTTTTTCGTTTTATCTTCGGATTCTTTCGCTTCTAAGACTTTGATTATTTTACTATAATTTAACACAATTGATTTGAGCATATCATAAACAGTATTCCAGCGTGTTTTGCAATAAGATTTGAGGCTTGAACCTTTCATTATTGGATGTGAATTTAGTCCGCTCCGCTTTAGATATTTCACCAATTTCGCAGAATTTCGCACGATTTTCGAAACTTCTTCTACTTTGCACATCTTCTCTACTAAATTCGATATATAATGAGCGGTGCAAAATATGCGTTTGAATGGATGTTTCAATGCCCTTTTTACGTTACCTCTACGATCTGTCGTAAAGATGATTTTATTTTTGACGTCCGATTCCGAAATTCCGAGCTCTGCGAAAACATCGTAAATTTTCTTTTGGATCGTTTCGGCAGTGCAGTATAAATCTTTTGTTATGTCGACATAAAATACGAAATTTTCCGAAATAATTTCGTTGTTTTCAAAGAAATTCATATGCGCAGTAAAGCAAATATATTTTTCGTGTTTCATCTGTCCACATATCCGTCGTACAACTGAACCCGCCAACATTTGCAATTGCCAACAAAAACAATTGCTTTATATAATTTCGAATCGTTTGCGCTTTCGCGCCTAAGTCTTTTCGAACGGTATTTTGCGTTGGTATAAATCTGTTCAAATCGTCTTTCGTTATCTGTGGATATTTTTTTGTTATATTCATAACTGCATACAATAAGTCTTTCATTCCGCTTCCTTCGATGGCGTTGATTGGTCGCATATCTTTCGCAACATAGTCTACGCATGAATTTCGAAGTGCTTTTTCGTCAATTTCGTTCAATTTTATCTTTTTTTTCGGCGGCATATAGCTCGTTATTTGTTCGGATTTGTGACATTTATGTCGACGCAAATAATTAGTCCCACCATCATACGCAGGATTATGGATAACCTCTTTACAATTGGTGCACCAATTGACATTTGGAACTCGTTGACCGTTATCTTTCACATGTATTAAATGAAAGATTTTCCAAACATCAGATGTTCTTTTTTCCCCTTTTTTACTTCCCTTTGTTTCGAACACACCGTTATCTATATTATTTCGAACTTGTTTTATCAAAGATCGTAAAACATTCGGCGGAGTTTTCGCATTTTCTGATTTCGATGATGCATTCAATAAACGAGCAATCAAATCATTTATATCCGTACATGGTTCAACTACAGTAACATCTTCATTCCCTTTAATGACAATAAGAAATTTCGAAAAGAACGTTAATAAGACGGAAAAACGAAACATCGAAGTTTTCATATTACGAATCATGAATCATAATTCATAATCGATTATTCTAATTTATTAGACAGTGAATAGTTATTACCAGAAGAGTCAGTTGACTCAATATTATGAGATGAAGATGACGAAGACGCAATGCTGCTGATATCAATTATATCGGAATTATTAATTGCGGGCACATAGTTGTCATCAGCGTCATTTGATGCTTCAATTAAAACACAATCTTTTTCTGACTCTGACTCTGAATCTGAATCTGAATCTGTAAAACTGGAGTCTGAATCCGATTCATTTTCGGATATTTCTATATCGATACCTGTTAAATTAAATTACGTTGTTAATCGTTACATTCGTTCAAAATCGCAAAACATCGAATTATTTATTTCCGAATAAATGGAACATACGATTTCTATTTGTCAACCCATTTGGTCTAATTGGCCTTTCGTTAAACAAGCTATCATCAAAATCATCCAAATTCTCCATTTTTGAAACAAAATTTCTCGAAACAAACCGCACTTATCGCTTTACCGTTTATGACGAAAGTATATTGAATATTGAATAATTGCTCTTAAAAGAACACAACACAATGGACACTGAACTTAATCTGAGTTCAGTTTCGTGCTGAATGTGCTTTTTATACCATTTGAAGAATGAAGAAATTGTGATATAGTTTAACAGTTAGGCGATAACTTTTGTCTATGATGATGCAGAATGTGAGACGAAAAGAAAACGAAAATAAATCGAATAAAACGAAAAAGAAATTTTTGGTCAATTGTCATATTTATCGTTTATTTGAAAATCATTTTCATTGCTTTTTTCGAAATTTAACGTTGCATTTCGATCCATTTAATCAATTAAAAAAATAAATTATTGGCAATAATTTACTTAAGAAGAGTTCATTAAGCCTAGAACAATCATTCTTGTCATTGCATCTTTTACGCATTTTTTTAAAGTTTGATTTTTTTTTATATCTTTTTTTATTTGAGAATTCAAGCAGCCTTCCGAAAACGATACGATTTGAGCGATTTTCATAACGGCAAATCTCGACTGTTTTTCGATAAAACGAACCTTTATCATACCATTCGGCATTATTTCTTCCACCTATTGAAAAATTGAAAAAAAGTATATCATAATCAATTCTTTTGTATATAGGTTATAGACTGTATTCGAGCAAACTGATTTTTAAATGAAATTAGTTGAAAATCTCACACAAAATGTATGACGAAAAAAGCGAAAAATAATGAAATTACCGTTGACGGCCAGTACGGCCAGCCAGATAATTTTGCCCAAACCAGATCACCAAGTTGAACAGTTGCCACTTTTTCTATTTCATGGCTACGAACTTTCGATGATGAACGTTTTTTTCCGCAATGTTTATCGATTTTCATTTCGCTTATGGCATTCGAATTATTCGCATTCTGAACACACGATTTTGAACGTGTAATTGTTCTTGCTGAAGAAACGGTACATTCCGTTCGCGATGATAAACCACTGCAACTTGGTTTTGAAAATTCGAATGATGAATCATTTAATTCACCATTAGTTACACATATTTTTCGTTTATTACCAATGAGATCGGTATTTTCGTTTGTTTTTTCGACTTCGACTTCGTTTATGAGCGCATTCAAATTTGTTTTACCAGCAGCACGCGTCTTTGATCGTGTTGTTGTTGCTGGAATACAGTCGGTGTTTCTTTTCTTTTTTCCATTTGAAATGAAATCAACAGTACCTTTCATCTGCAATGAATTATTTGTTTTTGCATTTTTCGACGATGGAACGTTCAAATCGTAATCTTTTTCGCACAAATTACGTTTTTTTTGTTGTAATGATTCGTTTCACAGTTCTTTTCGACTTTCATTCCGTTTGATTGCGCATTTAAATTTGTTTTACCAGCAGCACGCGTCTTTGAACGTGTTGTTGTTGCTGGAATACAGTCGGTGTTTCTTTTCTTTTTTCCATTTGGAATGAAATCAACAGTACCTTTCATTTGCAATGAATTATTTGATTTTGCATTTTTCGACAATGTTTTTATTGTTGGAGCTGGATTGGAGCAATCTTCCTTTTTTGATTCATAATCGTTAATTGCGCCAAATTTTCGTTTAACATCGAGTGCTTCGTTATGTTTGTGAATAATTTTTATCTCTAAGGAAGCACTGCTACGGCCTGCTTTCGGCTCTTCCGAAGATGAAACGTTCGAATCGCATTTTTTTTCGCATAAAATGTGTTCATTTTCATTTAAATCATCTATTTCTTGATTGTTTTCGTTCTCTGTTTCGTTTAGTCGCGCCTTTGAATTTAATTTGATTTGAGCACGCGTTCTTGAACGTGTATTTGCTTTTGATAAAACCGAGTCGGTGTTTTTGCACTTATTCTGATTTGGAATTGAAACGGTATCTTTTATCTTGAATGTTTTGGAGCTTGGCTTCGCATTCTTCGATGAAGCATCGCATTTCTTATCGCACGAATTTTCATTTTCGTCGGAATCGTTGTTTTCAATTCGTTTTTTCTTTGTATTCATCATATCTGCACATAAATTCATTTTACGTTTCTGAATTCTTGTTAAATAATTTGTATTTTCAATTTTTTTTTTAAAGCACAATTGTTCACTTTGGTTTGAACTTTTGTTCTGATTAGATCGACAACGTTTGAATAAATGATTCACTTGTTCCTCATTTGTATAGCTATATACTATTTGTATAGCTATATATTATGTATAATTCGAACCGGCGAAATCACTTGTCAGTACTAGATTTTTAGTTGAAATTTTTAAGTTCGAATTTTCGTAACAGCGAATGAGAACGTAATGTAATCGAATCACTTACTTCGAACGACTGCAGAACGTCGAACATATTCTTTTTTCCTACAATATAAATGTGAGGTTATCGAGTTCTTTTTATACAACTATTTATCGATCATCGATTAATTACCATTCAGATCCGAGGCGTTAGCATCATATCGCTATTTTCATACATTCGAAACATAATACATCGTCAAATCATCGCTCAAAAGTCATATTATTTGTCGAATAAATCGAAAAATTAACAATTCAATGGCACCCGGTAAGGCTCCCACCAAAAGAGCGAGGTAATGAGTGAAATCAATTTATTTTTCATTATAAAATATCAAATTTAAATTGATTTTCTAAGATCAACGAGCAGCGAAGCATCGTGTGGCGAACCATCGTAACAAAAATCGTAAAATTGACGATAATGACGGTGTTAGTTGTCCAATTTGCTTAGATAAGTGCACAGAAAATGGTAATCATTATATCATATTATTGAAATGTGGTCATCTCTTTGGAAATAGCTGCATACGTCAGTAAGTAATTATTATATTGAGTCAATAAATCAATAACTCACTAATAAATTACAATGAATGAAGGAATGATTGAATATAGTCAATCTCTACTATCAGATAACACCGATACTTGTTTACTAGATTAATATTTTTAAATTCCAAAGCAACTGAGAAGTATATTCAAACACAAATCGAGATGAATTTTTTAATAGAAAAAATTCTTTGACGAGCGAGAATCGAACACGCGACCTTTACCTTGCCAGGGTAATGCTCTAACCACTGAGCTATCGCCGTCTCGATTCGTGTTTAACACCAAAGCATTAAAAAATTCATCTCGATTTGTGTTTGAATATACTTCTCAGTTGCTTTGGAATTTAAAAATATTAATCACTAATAAATATTTATAACAAATGATTTCAATTTTTTATTTAGATGGTTTGACACCCGTTCCACCAAATGCTGTCCAAATTGCAAAAAAAGGCGCATGAACGTGATATTCGAAAAATATACGCGGATAAAATCGTTATAGTCGAAAATTCAGAAAACGAAGCAATCAAAGCGGAATTACAAAAGTTACAGAAACGAATCTAATATTAAAACACGACTGACTCGTTTAGTTGCTAACAAAAGACTGAATTGTATTTTATTTAATACATGACTTATAAGCTATTACAATATTACAACACCCTCACTTTTTGATTTAATGGTTGTTAACTTAGATCAAAATATAATAATTTTGTGATAGTGTTATTGATTGTATTTTGTTTGTGTTTTGTTTACTTTGACTGTCTGTTCTGGCTGAGGTTGAAGACGCTGGTGTACTTCTTTTTCATTCGTCTTTGATTGAGTCGATAGATGAAAAAACCAAATTCAATGATGCGAAGAATCACAAGTATTCCAATTATAATTGGAATCCTAATCCTAATTAGGATCACCAGCTCTGTGCTGTATATGTTCACTGGTTCACCCGACAGCATTACATTGTTGTTGATTGCTCCTGAGCTATCTACTGTTTTCTTTTCTTCTACTGATGGCGAACCGAACCAACCCATCTTGTCGTTTTAATTTATGATGGTCTTAATTAATTGAATGAATTTTGAAACAAACGTCTTACTTCCTTGGTAATAATTAACTGAATGATTTTTCTATAGAGGTTGCCCTGTATTTATATCGAAATTTTGTTCAAATTTGCTTAACTATCAAAATAATGAATTTCAATCAAAGTTCAATTTTTTCGCTGAATCTCAATCCCATCGATTTTGCACAAAAGTTGTTTTTATTGCCGGGTACGGCTTTAGTAAGCGAATCAGCTACCATTTTTTCGGTATTTAAAAATTCAACTTTGATTATGCCATCATTTATTTTTTCCCTAATATAATGAAATCGAATATCAATGTGCTTCGATCGCTGACGATAGCCATCTGATTCGGCTAATTTAATTGCACTTTGATTGTCACATTTTATGACCAATGGCTTGGTGACATCAAGACGCAATTCAGCACATAATTGGAGTAGCCAGGTAGCTTCTTGCATAGCTGATGTTAACGCCATATATTCAGCCTCTGTGGATGATAAGGCGACTGTATTTTGACGACCACTTTTCCATGTTATTGCCGCATTTGCCAATTTGAACACATATCCTGTACATGATCTTCGTTTATCTAAGTCCGAGGCCCAGTCGGCATCACTGAAACCAATAATACGGTTGGTACTTTCTGGGAAGAAACAAAGTTTTAGATTAATGGTTCCTTTTAAATAACGAAATATACGTTTCACCGCCTTCCAATGCGCTATGTTGAAACGCGAGTTGTATCGGCTGACATCATTTACGGCGAATGAGATATCTGGTCGAGTTCCTTGAGCCAGATATAAAAGGCTGCCAACAGCCTCTTGGTATGGAATTTTTTTTAGGTCTTCTGTTGTTATGTTGTCGGTCGGCATATCAAGCGATAGTTTTGTGTTTGTATCACTTGGTGTGCAAGCTGGTTTGCATGTGTCCATTCCAAAACGTTTAAGTATTTCTAAGATGTAAATACTTTGGTCGAGTTCGATAGATTTTGTGGTTTGGTTTATACGAATACCAATACAGCCTTTGGCCAAACCCATGTCCTTCATTTTAAAAGTATCACACAACTTGTTTTTCAGCTCATTGAGCTCATTGTCATGTTTGTAAAAAATCAGGAAATCATCGACGTAGATGGCCACTATCAAATTAGACTTTTTAGAGTAAAATATACACGGATCTTGTACACATTTTTCCAAACCAAAACTTTGCAATTTTTCATTTAGTTTGTTGCTCCATTGTCGTCCAGCTTGTTTAAGGCCATAAATAGCCCGGTTCAATTTGCATACACGCCCAGTGTTGTCATTAAATCCCTCTGGCTGTTCTAAGTAAATTTCTTCACTGAGGTCACCCTGTAGGAATGCCGTAATGGCATCCATTTGATGAATTTTTAGTCCACGTTGTACCGCTAGTGCTACAAGGAGTCGTACCGATGCATATCGCACAACTGGTGCGAATGTTTCATTATAATCCACACCCTGTCTTTGTGTATAGCCTTTGGCTACAAGTCGAGCTTTGTATCGTACAATTTCACCATTGTTGTCGCGTTTGGTTTTAAAAACCCACTTTGTCTTGACGGTTTTTCTACCGGGTGGCAGTTCTGTCATAGTCCAAGTATTGTTTTCGTGTAGGGACTTCATTTCATCGTCCATGGCAGTTTCCCATTTTGTTCGATCTTCACGCTTGTTTATTTCACCGATGCTTGTTGGGTCCTCATAATGCAATGTTTCATCACATTTGAATGACAATTCGTCATCACACACGAGCGCAAAATTTGCATACATACTGTCTTTGTGTATAGCCTTTGGCTACAAGTCGAGCTTTGTATCGTACAATTTCACCATTGTTGTCGCGTTTGGTTTTAAAAACCCACTTTGTCTTGACGGTTTTTCTACCGGGTGGCAGTTCTGTCATAGTCCAAGTATTGTTTTCGTGTAGGGACTTCATTTCATCGTCCATGGCAGTTTCCCATTTTGTTCGATCTTCACGCTTGTTTATTTCACCGATGCTTGTTGGGTCCTCATAATGCAATGTTTCATCACATTTGAATGACAATTCGTCATCACACACGAGCGCAAAATTTGCATACATACTAGTGAAACGTGTACCTGATTGCATCCTGCGTGTTTGTGGTCGGCTTCCTCTGACCAGTTCATTCGAATCGATTCGTTCTTCTGGTTCATAGTCAGGATCACCCGAATCTGTTGGACTTTCTACAGATGCATCACTCATGGCTCGTTCAGGCGTTCTGAATGTTTCACCATCAGGTGTGGAGTTACCAGGGGTATCCGATGGTCTCTGATCTTCATGTTCAGTTGATTTTTGAATATCATCTATTTTTATGACTCCAGTAGGTTTGATGTCCCCCACTTCTTCCAAATCATTATCGATCAGGTTGATTCGTACTGTTGAAGTGGTACTTTCCTCTAGAAAAACAACATCCCTACTGATTATCAACTTACGTGTTTTTCGATTGACACATCGGTATCCCTTGGTATTTGGGTCGTATCCAACGAATGTTAGTTTTTCTGATTTGTAATCTAATTTCCGTCTTTTCTCCTTTGGAATGTGAGCCATGACCTGTGAACCAAATAATTTAATATGTGATAGATCGATTTTGTTACCAGTCCAGATTTCTTCTGGTGTGCGTTTGCCAGAATTCGCGTTAACTGATCTGTTAATAAGGTAGACTGCCATGTTGACTGCTTCAGCCCAGAATGTTTTTGGCAAATCAGCATCATGAAGGAGACATTTTGCTCTTTCGACGATCGTTCGGTTGTAGCGTTCTGCAACACCGTTTTGTTGTGGCGTATACGGTGTCGTTAGTTGGTGCTGTATTCCGGCCTTCTTTATGAGTGTATCAAATTTTTCTGGCAAGTATTCCGTGCCGTTGTCTGTGCGCAATATTTTAATTTTTCGTTCTGTTTGATTTTCCACAAAGTTTTTGAATTGTACAAATGCGTCGTAAACATCCGATTTGAAGCTGAGGAAATAACAAAAAATCTTTCGTGAGTGATCATCTATGAATGTTAAAATGTATTTAGATTTCCCAATTGAAAGTGTTTCCATCGGTCCGACCAAATCCGAATGTATTAGATCCAATATGTTCTCCGATTCGGTTTCCGATTTTGCAAACGGTTTTCTGCATTGTTTTCCCATGGCACATGTTTCGCATTTTTCAATTTCGGATGAATCGTCGTTGAATTTGATACCCTTCACGGCTCCATCACGCATCTTACATAAACTTTGATAATTAATGTGACCAAGTCGTCGATGCCACAATAATGCGCTGTCAGCTTTTTCTTTGATTAACATGCAGTATTCAGATTCAGCACTAAATTTATACATTCCGTTCGTTGGCTTGCAATTCAATATGACTTGTTTGTTTTTATTATAAATTGTACAGCCATTCTGATCGAATGTAACAGTGTTGCCTTTGCATACTATTTTATATACCGAAAGTAAGTTTGCAGCGAGTTTTGGTGTATACATCACGTCGTTGATATCAATGTTTTGACCATTGGTTTTTATTCGTGTGTCTCCAATTCCGATTATTTTCAGTTTC
>GL502478.1:38635-52285 GCA_000149185.1 Mayetiola destructor
ACAACTTAAACCTATCACATTTCAACTTCAGCTTACTTCTTTACAACCTTAACATCCTGTTTTACGTATTTAACCTTCCATTTTACAACTTTCCCTACTTATTTAGCCTCAATAACCCTCTCATTTAATACTTTAACCCTCGATTTTACACTTTAACCCTCCATTTTACACTTTACCCCCCGAATTCCTACTTTAACCTCTCATTTTCCTCCCAAGACTTTTACCAAATTTTTTGGTAACGATTCTCGTTTTACTATTTTCACCCCTCAAATTACCTTAGTAACCTCTCGTTTTACAATTTTAACCCCCCATTTTTTCGATACCTATTTTACAACTTTAACCTCTGGTTTTACCACTTTAACCTCACACTTTACAACTTTAACCTCTGATTTTACCACTTTAACATCCCGATTTCATTTTGTCCGTGGAAGTGGTATCAACTATCAACTAAGTTATTATATTGCGATGCTCAATACAAAATGCCTCTACCCCTACGAATTACCATCGCGATTTTTGGTGAAGGTGTTTTGAATGTAATTTATGCACTATTTGATTGAAATGTAAGTATATCTACATAATTATTTTTCAACTTGACGCGTCGACATTGTTTGACAAAGCTGAAAGCCGATAAATTTAATTCAATTTGTTCATTAAAATTCGTTTTTGCATATTTAAGTTTTGTGTTTTTTTGTTAAGAAAAAATATGGCAAGTCCAAGTTTTAATCCAACAATGGAACAAACATTTTCCAATACTAATAATATTGATGGTACAATTCAAGAGCAAAATTTGCTAGCGGGTACAAGTCAATCGCGCACAGAATCACCATTGTCCAATGCTAGTGAGGCTGTTGAACAGGATAGAGCATCTGGTGGATTATTGAGATTGAATCTGGAGGAAATAAAAGAGAAGCTAGCTTCAAAAGAGTTCATAACCCGGAAACGACGTGGCTCCAGATATACGTCATCAAACTGGAATACATTCCATGAGATAATTACCAAAGACGGATTATTGATTCCGAATTATGTTGTTTGTACAAATTGCAATAAATTGCAACGCTATGAACAAATAAAAGGAACCAATAATTTGAATAGGCATATGCAAGCTTGTACAATGCCAAAGAACTCGATAGTGAGATATCTTGCAAAAAAGTCAATCAGCCTTGACAGAGCCGATAAAAATAGTTTGATGAACGCTGCTAAACGTTTTTGTTACCTGGACTTACGTCCATTTGAAGGAGAGGGATTGATTGATCTTCTACATGCAGTTTCATCAATTACTGCTCGCCATGGATTATTGTCCAAAGAACAACTCAATGAAATTATACCTGCTCCAATTACGGTATGTTCCGAAAGCTAGTTTTATTTTATATAATATCTAAAATCTAATCATTATAATGCTCTCAGATCCAACGAAACATTTCAGCCGATGTCAAAGTATTACGGGAACAGTTAACCACTCAATTACACAAGGCGCTTGACGAGACATTACTTAGCTGTACACTAGATGTTTGGACAGATAAAATTCGTCATTTGAGTTATTTGGGAGTTGTAGGCCATTTCATCAGCATCAATGAAGATGATACTATCAGTTTGCAGAGAAAGATGCTTGGCCTAAAAGCGTTCGATGCAAGTGATAGAAAAGACGGCAAAGTAATCAGAGAAATACTTTGGTCAGTTCTAAAAGACTATAAATTGTTTGTACAAACAGAAGAGCTGAAATCACTTATATTACGGATAGAGGTTCACCAATGATAAAAGGTCTTCGTAATTATAAGAGAAACAATTGCCTTGCTCATCTCATAAACAATATCGCTGCTGCATCATTACGTCCTGTCCTTAAAACCATCAAAAAAGTTTCTAAAATTGTTAAATACTTGAAAGTTACTGGACTTAATACACTTCTCGATATAACGCTTAAATCATACGTTCCTACGAGATGGAATTCGGTTTTTGAAATGTTGGAAAGTTTTTTAATTTCTTGGACAAAAATTGAACAGATTTTATCTACAAAAAATAATGATTTTATTGTTAAGTTTCGTTCTCTCTCACGTTCTAAATTAGAAGCGATGAAAAATTATTTCGAAATCTACAAAACGCTAACCAATGAAATTGAAGGTGACTTAGTTATCACGAATACAAGGATTTCTCCAATTGTTGAATGTCTGGTAAAATATAATCAAATTGAAGAGGATGATATTCCAAGCGTTAAATCAATGAAAGAAGCCGGCTTCAAATATTTTCAAGAAAATCGAGATGCAATTGCAAACGATTATGAATTGTATGCATTCCTAAATCCCTTGCACAAAAAATTCATGGGAAGTGCATATATTGACAAAGAAACAGAGCCGTAGCAATTCTGTCTACTGGGAAAGCACCAGCTGTAATCCACGGAGTCTTAATCCTGGTTTTAGTGGATTTTTAGGGATTTTTTTTAAGGTTCGATAGTATTTTATCAGGAATTTCTGGGATTTCATCAAGTCTGATGGTAATTGTGATAGGTTCCCATGATGCTTCCTAGTTAAGGAGCCACCAGCAAGGGGAAACTACTACTTCAATATTTCAAATGATGAATCTGGGACCTATTTCAGAAAAATTCACTTTTGAGAATATCTCATGAAAGTTTTTGCATAAGTGTTTAATAAGTGCGAAAAGGATGCAAAGATAGTTAAGTGAGAAATTCTCAAAAAAATTTCAGGCAGTCTTCAGCTTACCTCAAAAAATGGTACATATTTTTGAGAACTTCTCACTTACCTATCTTTGCATCTCTTTCGCACTTGTAGAAAGCTTATGCGAAAAATCTCATTAGATTTTCTCAAATCTTTATTTTGTGAAATAGACCCCTGATTTGAAATGATTTCAAAAGATTTCAAAAGATTTCAGAAGATTTCACAGATTTAAAGTACGTAAATACAAGAAACGTAATTACGTATTTTTGATCTGTCAAGTGTTCCAAGATTTCATGAAATTTCATCAGTGATACGATCGAATTCTGTTTGTTTTCCTTCTTTTTCTAGTATCGATAAAAAATATTCATATATGAGCAAAATGCGTGGGGGGGCAAAGCCCCCCTAGCCCCTGGGTTGCTACGGGCCTGCAAAGAAAAAGCATTTGAGAATATCAAACAAAAGTTATTAGAATTTGAGCCGACTATTAGATTTGATGAAGTAGAATTGGGACGTTCAAACACATCACAAGGAGCAGGTAGCAGTTCTTCAATTCTAGACATGTTCAATGATTCAAATATTATTCAGAATACGAACAGTAGCCAAGAATTCGAACGATATTTAAATTATAACGTAATTGGACAAAATTTGGCACTTTTAGAGTGGTGGGAAAAGCATAAATTAGAATTCCCATGTTTATATAAATTGTTCATCACCATTGCTGGGATACCAGCAAGTTCCGCATCATGTGAAAGGCTATTCAGTTATGCAGGCAACTTTTTAACTGTGAAACGTAATAGACTTCGAAGTGACACACTCGAAGATTTGTTGTTTATGTACATGAACGATAAATTGTGAATAAATTGAATTTATCAAATTCTAAATTCTATTGTAAATCACATTTTTTTATTTTTTCTTCATTGGCAATAACAATATACAGCAAACCCTCTGTTAGCGGGACACCTTGGTTCTACTATGTTTTGTTCACAAATGAGAGTTGGTCCCCTAAAGCTAGCATTCCACTGTTTGGCCAGTGACCAAATATTTGGCACAAATTATTTCGTTATTTTTGATAATTTGACAAACATTTTTCTCATGGGTATTCCACTTGACCAAATATCATTCCACTGTTTGTCAAGATTTTTTGGCTATTTTTGCCAAATATTTGGTCATTGGCCAAACAGTGGAATGGTACTTTAAGAGAGATTTTTCAAAAAAAGAATAGTACTGAACGATACATTGCTAAATGTCAAATATTATATATATTTCGAGTTGAACGTTGTGTCATACATATATTTCAGAATATATTAATCTAATTTTGGTTTGAAAAAATGTTTAGTCGACGGCTGGACCATATTACCTACGTGTAAAACGAAATTTTCAAGAGTGCTAATAAAGAGAATTCGGATAAAGGATATTGATTTTTATTTCCATTACTTATTCATGTAATACATCATAATATTCATTTCATCACTTATTTATATATGCAGATGTATTTTGTATGAAATAATCAAATGAATTATATCTTGGCACTTTTAGAACTTTTTTTTTGTTTTTTCTCTCCATCCACATTTTGGATGAATTTTTGACCAACTTCTAGTGGTCGAAACAAAATCTATCCGTTTCAGACAATTTCCAACCTTTTCCAAAAGAATTCAAAATTTTCAATGAATTTCAGAAAATTTCAAAATTTTCAAAAAAATTCAAATTTTCGAAAAACGGACCAACTAAGGGCCTCTTGATTAGATTTGCTTTGAAAATCTTCCTTTTGAATTAGTTATTACTTTTAATGTCATTTTACTTTTCCGCCACTATACGATGGAGTATATATTACCAAATTCAGAAATTCTTATTTGTATGATATTGAATTTTTATAACAAGCTGCATTCTATTCTTTTGTGTTATAATTCGATTTGAATTGACGTGCTTTTCTCTTAATGGTTTCAATCAGTTTTTCCCTATGTGAATATTGAATATTGAATATGAAATTGATTGATCTTACTTTCAGTTGAATTCACAAGAAATTTTCTTAATTTACCGAGTACACGGCAAATAATTATGGAGAATCATTCATCTGTCAATGGGAGACTATAGAGTGTTACCCGATTCGATGGGAATTTCTCCTCAAAATCAGAGAAACATCAAATTTTTCCTATAAATCGATCAACAATCGCGGCTAACCGACCAGGTATTTGTAGTATTTGGAACTATTCTGAAATTTTGATTTGTCTCTGTCACCAAAGCATTTGCTGATGAAAATAATAAAATAGATAATAATTATAATTTCGCAAATAGTTCTGAATATTGCAAATATTTTACAGTTGGTACCGCACACATTCATACAATTTATACAAAATAAATGACATTTCTCTGATTTTGAGGGAAAATTCCTCTCAAATCGGGTAAGGCTCAATAATCTCCCATTGACAGATGAATATTTCTCTAAAAATATTTGCCGTGTATACTCATTTATAACCCTCGGTATAGTAAACTCTTCACCTCGAACGTATCCGTACTTAGAACCCAATTTCAACAATCTATCAATAATATAACAAAAGTCTTCTTCGGTAATTTGAATTGATGTTCCTGAAAATAAATGCGTTTAATGTAAATATCATGAGACCAGGTTAAAGCACATTCCGAACCTCGAGTACTGCTCTTCTTTTTGATTCCAGCACAAGATTCATAATGTCGTTTTAACTTATTATGATGAGTTGCTAAGTTAACAGTTCTACATTGCAACTTGTACAAAAGAAAAATTGTCGAAGAACTTCACCAGATTTTAATTTAAGTCGTTTGCAAATGGTATACATATCAAAATTTTTACTCCTTTTGTCTGGTTTGCACGTAATTACATCCCCTGATTGCAGTTTTCGTTGCATTTCACTAACCGACCATGCTGGATCCTGAGCGAAGATAAAAATCAATATAAAAAAATTTGTTCAAGCCAGTAAAATTGTTTAGCCAAGTGAAAGCATCACATATCTGCTAAGTTTTGAATTGTGTCAGTCAGTAAATTTTCCATCAAAAAAATTGGTCATATGGGGAAATTTCCCGACGATATACTTTGACTCGAAATTAATAATATTGTAGAAAAAAAAACATCAATCGAAAGTTCAAAATTTTACTGACTGAGTTCAAAGTGCATACCAAAGTTTTAGCTATTTTATTCGCTCTAGATTCATATCCAAATTCGTCGCCATCCGAAGATACTGAAGCCCTCAATTGAGAAATTAACATTTTGGATGGCAATATTTGATATTTTACAAAACTTACCTTGCGTTTCATCGGTCTTTCTCGATTGATCGGGGTTTGAAAATGTCTTCCAATTTCATTAGGTTTTACAAATGAAAGAGGTAGCTGTGAAGAAGTAATCAAATGATGAACACTTGAAATTTTCAACTTATTTTGTAGAAAAATGCATACCGATGAGCCTGTTGGTGCATCAGAAAATGATCCAAAACGCTACAAGAATGACTGGAATTCTTATAAAATAAACATTAGCAAAAAAATGATTTTTAACTCAACCCTTTTTAATTTTATTACTTTTTCTTTGGAATTAAAGTCTAATAATTCGCCATCTGAAGAATCTGTTGAAGCCGAACTGTTATACAGTGGTGCCTAAATGAAATTAATTAACATTTAGTCAGTATTTACGTTTTATGTCAGTCACTACATCAAAATAACGAATAAGATATACACTATACACACACCATATTATCAGGCTTGTATTTCCTTAAACCATTTCTGTAAACAAAAATTATTAGGATTGATAACGTTAACAAAACAATTAGAGTATGCACTGACGGAATCCAATGACATAATTTTAAATTCATTTAATCTTTTTCACTCTAGTTAGATGAAATAATAATATGAAGATAGTGAACGAAAGTCTTGCACTAAAAACAAACCGAACATTACAACCGATAATACCGTTATAATAATAATACACTGCCAAGCTAAACTCAAATTTGCATTTCGCGCTACGAAGCTTGTTTCAATGGAATAAATTTAATTTGCAATCCGCAAATTATTGCATTTTTTGTTGACATGTTTCTTAAACAATGCTTTGCGCATAAGGCTGTCACCTACTCGATCAGCAAACATATCTGGAACGAAAGAATAAAGTGCATTTTTCATGAGATTTGTATTCAAATTAGTAGTAATTTCCTTTTTTTCAACGCACCCTCAATCAATTTGAGCTTAATTTCATCAAGAGCAGTATGAGAATTGCCTTCAGCAGAACTTATCTTCAATGTGTCTTGGTCAAAAACCACGGACAAAAAATATGCAACGAAGATTGAATCAAACATCGACGCTTTGTTCATACTTTTCAACTTTCTGATCTGTTCAGACTTAAGAACAATGCCTGTATTTGAGTAATGGCGATTGCCGCTCTCCTGAAATTATTTTAAAAATGTAGATATAATTATTTGAATGAAGTTTTCCTTCATATGTGAATGGTAAATGACTTACATCTTCGATGTATGCGTAAGAGGATCCAAACTTGACATCAAACTTGAAAATATGTTTCTCGAAATTTATCAACGTTGCCGATGCAGTAGCCAATTCTTGCTGATTGAAACCCATTGTGTCCTATAAGACGATAAGCAAATTAATATTGAATTTGTTAGTATAAAAGTAAACCGAAAACATACCGAGTCATCAGAATCGGATTCGTCGCAAGCCCATTCAACGTCCGCTGAGACTTCCTCATGTTGAGAAGTTGATTCGGACCCCATTGAGATTGACAAATTCTAAATGGATGATATTGGTAAAACTTTATTAGCACATGAGAATCGAACGGAATATAGAAAAATCTCTTACATCCGAAAGATCAATGTTGGTATTTCGTTCGACGAACGAATTTTCATTTTCATGAACAATGATGAATCAATTTGTTGACTGTTGCCTTGAGAAAGAACTTCAGCCCGACCAGAATCAATTGACGCCTCGCTTTCTTCACCAATCGATTCAGTTTCCATTGAGATTTTTTCCTGTTCACCATTCTCAGTGTCAGTTGACAAATTCTAAATGGATGATATTGGCAAAACTTTATTAGCACCTGTGAATCGATTGGAATAAAGAAAAATCTCTTACATCCGAAAGATCAATGTTGGTATTTCGTTCGACGAACGAATTTTCATTTTCATGAACAATGATGGAATCAATTTGTTGACTGTTGCCTTGAGAAAGAACTTCAGCCCGACCAAAATCAATTGACGCCTCGCTTTCTTCACCAATCGATTCAGTTTCCATTGAGATTTGTTCCTGTTCACCATTCTCAGTGTCAATTGACAAATTCTAATTGGATGATATTGGTAAAACTTTATTAGCACCTGTGAATCGATTGGAATATAGAAAAATCTCTTACATCCGAAAGATCAATGTTGGTATTTCGTTCGGCTCAGTGACATAACCGAACCGGACACTGACACTGACGGACGTCCACGGACACTGACGGACATCGACGGACACTGACAGATTTCGACGGACACTGACAGACGTCGACGGACACTAACAGACGTCGACGGACACTGACGGACGTCGACGGACACTGATGGACGTCGACGAAAACTGACGGACGTCGACGGACACTGACACTGACACTGATACTGACACTGATACTGACACTGATACTGACACTGACACTGACACTGACACTGACACTGACACTGACACTGACACTGACACTGACACTGACACTGACACTGATACTGACACTGACACTGACACTGACACTGAAAAATTATGATGAACACCTTGTTCGGATACTTCAATTGACACATTATTGCTTGATGTATCATATCAAGCTTTAGAAATCCTAAGCTTTAGAATTCAGATTTCAATATTTTGTCAATCCATAATTCACCTATGTATCTTATCATTATTCCTAAAAGATGGATTTTTGAAATTTGACATATCACGTACACTGTACATGAGAACATGTACTCATGTACGCGTACATGAAGCGAACATTCATGTACGCTGTACGCAAGCTGAAAAATTAAATTTCAATGACTGATAAATGATAATTGCGCATTTTTGGTATTAATTCCCATTTTTCAAGTTTGGATTTTCATTCTGAAGCTGGCGTACAGTGTACGGGAATGTACGCCTCATATTTTATACTCTGGTAGGGACCCAGGGCCAGGGGCCCCTCACGCGTTTTTCTCGTGTATGAAATCGGTTCTAGAAAAAATAAGAAAAAAATAAAAAATACAGTCGAAAACAGAAGCAATAAAGAAAACTATTTGAATAGTTTATACTGCGTTTATTTTTTTTAAATGTTAGCATTTAATCATTTGTCTGAAAATGCGGAAATCATTCAGATCGAAAAAATGCCATTCCTTTAACCCTCTAACCAACTACAACAACAACAAAAATTATGCGCGAATAGGAGCATAGATGAGCGGGAAGTCGAGGGGTACTCCAAAACGTTCTTTCTTATATTGCTTTTTTATAAACCATAGGTGCATAGCACCGCATACTATATTCCGCGTAGAACTTTTTTTTTGTTTTTTCTCTCCATCCACATTTTGGATGCATTTTTGACCAACTTCTAGTGGTCGAAACAAAATCTATCCGTTTCAGACAATTTCCAACCTTTTCCAAAAGAATTCAAAATTTTCAAAGAATTTCAGAAAATTTCAAAATTTTCAAAAAAATTCAAATTTTCGAAAAACGGACCAACTAAGGGCCTCTTGATTAGATTTGCTTTGAAAATCTTCCTTTTAAAATAGTTATTACTTCTAATGTCATTTTACTTTTCCGCCATCCTCAATGGTGGAACAAGTATTGGTTTTGGGTGTCGTCGTTGTTGTTGTAAGGTATTTCAATAACTCTCTCCCAATCTACTATACATCAATGCAAACTTTTTTATCGTGCAGAGGGAGTTCCCAGGAAGATCCCTATTGATTTTGGAGGTATAAGACTTCATAGAATTTTTTTTATGGGTTAATCAAAAACCATCATAAAAAAAAACAAATATCATCAGAAATGAAACTAAAATCATCCGAAAGAAAACTACGGAAATCATCATAAAAAAACAAAAATCATTAGAAAAAAAACAAAAATTATCAGAAAAGAAACCGAAAACATTAGAATAATAAAAAACAGAGTAGCTACGGCTCTGCGATTTGAGCCGGTCATAGCTCAGAAACTTAAAAACAAAAAAGTTTTTCACCACCGACATTGATGAAAAAAGAATGTTCATCCTGCGATGCTGTCATTCAATTTGTAAGGTAAAGTCAGCAAATTCGGACCACCCGGATAATTCGGACCCCCCTGAGATTTCGTTGTAGTTTTGATCGTAGCGCTCGGTGATAAGTGTCAATCGATTGCTCTTTGTGTGAAACAGTTTTCTACGAGATAAAAAGCTTTCGGCCGTATATTATCATTGTTCCGTTATCGAAAAACGAAATTTCAATTTTTCGAAGTTTTTTTGGTAAAAGTTTGAACCAAAGTGTGAAGTTTAAGTCACCTTTAAATTTTTGTAAATTAAGTGAATATATACATGATATTTGGATTTTCATCCTTTATCATTTCCTGCATACAAAGAATTTTTTTGTTGCCTATTTTCGATTTGACACATACTTTTCAAAATGGTGGTTCTGCCTCCATTCGGACCCCCCTCCTTATTTTCCCTAAATTCGATCAAATGAGTCGACAAATGAAGCCAAATCATAATCTTGTTCTTAATTCATTAAATTCCACTGATAAAAAAAATTTAAAACATTTTTTGGCTGAAAAAAACCAAAAAAACTGAGTTTTTAGTTTTTTTGTTTTTTCAGCCGAAATTATTTTTTAGATTTTTTTTTATCAATGAATTAAGAACAAGACTATGATTTGGCATCATCAATGAGTTTATTTGATCGAATTTAGGGAATATAAGGGGGAGGGGGGGTTTTGCCTAACCAAGTTTTGCAAATTTTTTTCAAAATTATTTTTTTTCGAAATTAATTGTTTTTCTCGCCAGGTGGCGCTTTTTGTGACAGCTGTCACTTTAGTTCCGAAAATTTCCGTTAGGTGGCGCTAGTGTAGTATTTCGATTTGGGCTTTAGTACAAACTTTTTTCTCCAGGTGGCGCCACCCGCCACTTTTCCAATATCTTCTTTCTCTTTCGCACTCTTCTTTCGCTGTCAACCGATTGCAATCGATGACATTGAAAAGCATTCAAATTCAAAAATTATTCTTGATTTTCCATTTTGCACCGTCCAGTTGAGTAACTCAATGTTCGAACAATTCTTTAATTCATCAGCTGAATGCAAAAGAAATTGCAAAACATTTTGCTTTTGTAAAGGAGAAGAAATATTTCACACACAAACACAATCACACATACAATGAGTCAGTCACGGATAGAACAGAGAATCTTTTTCGGAACAGAATGAAGAAAAACCTTTGCCGCAATGAAATGTCTACAATCCATAAATTATAATATTAAATTGGAAATATGAGTATCCTTCTTCTTATCTCGCTTTTCTCTTTTTTTCAATTCTGTTTTTTTCCTCCTTTTTTCGATGTTTTTTATTCAAAATTTTATGATTGTTCAGCCTGCATGATGATTTAGATTTATTTTTTCTTTCATTCGGCTCTCTTTCTCTGTCGTATTTGTTGTTGTTGCTGTCGTCGCCTTTCTGGTTCTATTTCTTCTTCTTCTTCTTTTTTCCGTTTTATTCGAAAGAAAAAAAAAATTGTGTTTTTCTCTCACTCTGGTACGTGCGATAATAATAAACCTCACATATATGGAATACAAAATTGAACTCAAAATTGCGAAAACATGCCGATAAAAATAATAATAATCTTATATTAAATAACATTTTTCATTCGGATTCGACGAAAGTACGAATGAACGGAAAAAATGTCGAAATTAGCGCGCGAACGAAATGCGACGCAACGCTGCGCTAGCGCCATGTAAATTTACTTGAGAGCTCAGCGTCAGTTTACTCAAGTAAATTTACATGGGCGCTTAGCCATGAGATGGCTTTCAAAGCATCCATGTCAGTAGTACAATAGAATTTTGCCAAAAAAAAACCTCGAAACTCTCAAAACGTTTATGAAAGATGTGAAATTGATACATAATATATGTGAGTTATTGTGATTTGAGCCAACTAACTAGGAGAAAAGTGTCGTTCAGGAGCGATAAAACGCTAAAATTTATTTTTTGTTACCCATTTCTAAGTTCGCATTCCAATAAATTCAAAACCATCTCTGCTCAAAAAAGCCATATTTTTGTTCAAAGTACGTAGCCTCCTTCAGTTGATAGTCAGATAGTTTCCGTTGTCGTCACTCAATAAGTAATTTAGCCGAAAACAATGTTAATAATCATCCTAAATATTCACCGTTACATTTATTTTAATATTTTCATATCAGTTTTCTTTCACAAAAATTGAAAAATCAGATAGAGAAAATATAATCTTGTGGTGACGGGTCATCTTCCATTTTTAAGTGTGGGGAACAGATAATGCCGAATAATGATGGTGACAGAAGCACTATACGATGGAGTATATATTACCAAATTCAGAAATTCTTATTTGTGTGATATTGAATTTTTATAACAAGCTGCATTCTATTCTTTTGTGTTATAATTCGATTTGAATTGACGTGCTTTTCTCTTAATGGTTTCAATCAGTTTTTCCCTATGTGAATATTGAATATTGAATATGAAATTGATTGATCTTACTTTCAGTTGAATTCACAAGAAATTTTCTTAATTTACCGAGTATACTCATTTATAACCCTCGGTATAGTAAACTCTTCACCTCGAACGTATCCGTATTTAGAACCCAATTTCAATAATCTATCAATAATATAACAAAAGTCTTCTTCGGTAATTTGAATTGATGTTCCTGAAAATAAATGCGTGTAATGTAAATATCATGAGACCAGGTTAAATCACATTCCGAACCTCGAGTACTGCTCTTCTTTTTGATCCCAGCACAAGATTCATAATGTCGTTTTAACTTATTATGATGAGTTGCTAAGTTAACAGCCAGTACTACATTGCAACTTGTACAGAAGAAAAATTGTCGAAGAACTTCACCAGATTTTAATTTAAGTCGTTTGCAAATGGTATACATATCAAAATTTTTACTCCTTTTGTCTGGTTTGCACGTAATTACATCCCCTGATTGCAGTTTTCGTTGCACTTCACTAACCGACCATGCTGGATCCTGAGCGAAGATAAAAATCAATATAGAAAAATTTGTTCAAGCCAGTAAAATTGTTTAGCCAAGTGAAAGCATCACATATCTGCTAAGTTTTGAATTGTGTCAGTCAGTAAATTTTCCATCAAAAAAATTGGTCATATGGGGAAATTTCCCGACGATATACTTTGACTCGAAATTAATAATATTGTAGAAAAAAAAACACCAATCGAAAGTTCAAAATTTTACTGACTGAGTTCATAGTGCATACCAAAGTTTTAGCTATTTTATTCGCTCTAGATCCAAATTCGTCGCCATCCGAAGATACTGAAGCCTTCAATTGAGAAATTAACATTTTGGATGGCAATATTCGATATTTTACAAAACTTACCTTGCGTTTCATCGGTCTTTCTCGATTGATCGGGGTTTGAAAATGTCTTCCAATTTTATTAGATTTTACAAATGAAAAAGGTAGCTGTGAAGAAGTAATCAAATGATGAACACTTGAAATTTTCAACTTATTTTGTAGAAAAATGCATACCGATGAGCCTGTTGGTGCATCAGAAAATGATCCAAAACGCTACAAAAATGAATGGAATTCTTATAAAATAAACATTAGCAAAAAAATGATTTTTAACTCAACCCTTTTTAATTTTATTACTTTTTCTTTGGAATTAAAGTCTAATAATTCGCCATCTGAAGAATCTGTTGAAGCCGAACTGTATAAAGGTGCCTAAATGAAATTAATTTACATTTAGTCAGTATTTACGTTTTATGTCAGTCACTACATCAAAATAACGAATAAGATATACACTAGGGTGTTTTCGGGTAGCGGAAATTTG
>GL502479.1:2487-22681 GCA_000149185.1 Mayetiola destructor
TTGGTCCTAGCTGTAGTTCCACGACCAAGAATAATTGTTGGGAATTACGCTAGGGCAAAAACACCACATGAGATAAGATCACGTTGCAAAGTTCTAGGCTGGCGATATACAATTTGTTGAATATCCGGATATCGTTTGTTGATAATCGGAACATAGAAAAGTTTTTGTCAACTAATAGAGATCAATTTTAGTTTTTTATGTACGGAAAAGCTAGTGTTGGACCGCCAACATTTTATGTTTGTTTCAATTCGTTTATATAAATCCAATTTTTTTTTAATGGTGTTATTTCAGTTGGAAGAAAAAAACTTCATATGTGAGACAAAACTATTGTGAGTGCGAAAAATGTCGAAAAATAATGTGATGCGCATGGATGGCAAGAATTCATTTTAAAATTAGAACAGTCAATGGAAATTCTTTATCGACTGCTATTAAAACCGATTTTTATGTCGAATTTAATCAGAATTTGGTTTCTTTTTTTCGTTTGTTCAATGAGGTTTCAACACGAATTCATTTAGGAAAAATGGAACATATCAAATCGAATCATTTTCTTTATTTTCATGCTTGTTATTAATGTTTCGTTTGTTGCAATTTTCTCATATAAATCCAATTTATTTCAATGGTGTTATTTTAGTTGGAAGAAAATCACCCCATAGGTGAGACAAAGCGATTGTGAGTGCGAAAAATGTCGAAAAATAATTCACTGATATTATTAACGAGACAAAAAAAGTTGGAAAAATCTATTTTATTGATGCACAAGAATTATAAAACTCGTACCAGAAATAATGATGATGAAGATTATTTTCTGAGGTTATTGAATCATTTGAAATTTGACTGGGAATCATTTCAAATTACTCATAAAACTTTAGGTCATTATCGAAAGCAGCTAAAGGAATGTGAATATTTTAAATGTGACATTCATGAACACATTAAACTAGTAGTAAATTTAATGAGAGCTGATATCATGTTAAATATTTTTATGGCAAAGAAGACCGTCTACGACAACAGTGACAACGACAGTGATAACGACAATGACAACAACGAAGCTGTCGGTGTGAAACAAATGGAATCAACTTCATCAGATTCTGAAAACCACAACAAGCAAATGTATGTAATGGCGCTAGAAATCCCCGAATCGGAAAGTCTAACAATTGATGATAATGATGACAACGAATTATGTGAACAGGATGATTATGAAATATTGTCAATTGATTCACATCAGAAATATTCCCCGCAACTCGCAATTGCCGAATCGCAACAGGTAAATAAGACAGAAAGACTGTCGGATGGGCCGATATCAGCAGAGAATACAATGATAGTTGATAATCCTCCAATCGAAATTAGTGACGATGCTGAGGTAGCAGAAGAGTCGATAGATTTGATCCCATCATCTGAATCAGTTGTGATCGATTTAACTGAAGAGTCTATGTGGGAATCGGCAGGAACAATTTCTGAGTCGTTTATCAATGGACCGCCACCACCCATCAAAGTTGAGTATCTGAATGATATAGAATTCGTTTCGTCGGATCCACCAGTTCGTAGTAAAAATGTACCAATCGTTCATTCGAACGAAAATGATTTGAATAATAATAATATAGATCCATTAACATTGGTCGATTCCCATTGTTCAACACACTCCGAATCGCAAAATGCAAACAGAGGTTATTTTCTTATTAACTAACTTTATTGATTTTTAATTGGATACGAAATACAAATTTCATGAATAATTTTCAGAAAATCAAGACGAACTCGTGGCCAGACATTATGATCAAAATGAACGGGCACCCATTCAGAATCAGGTTGACACTCATTCAAATTCGGGCATAGTTTCACTCACAGCATCTGTCAGAGAAATACCTCCATTGGAGATAGCTCAATCGATTCCTCAATATAGACCCAATCCACTATATAGTTTTACTGAATTTGAAATATTGCTTCAAAGAAACTGCTAATTCAGTTTAGAGTAATAAGTACATTATCATATATATTCAACAGCTAAAAAACTGTATGTAGCACGATATTTTTGAATGTTATTCATCGAATAATAATAATCAAATACTAGTAACGATGATTGCATCAATATATTTAAAATGTATATTGATTTCAGAATGGAATTCGAATTGTCATCATTCATAATCATTTGGGATAATAATAAATGCAATTTGCACAATATTTTTTCTAATCTTAATCTCAAAATCTGTTTTTACGTTAATCGATTTATTATTTGTCTCCAACTGACCATCGCTCAAATCTGAATCGTTATCACGATTCGAATTTTCGGCAGCCGCATTATTATTATTTAATGATACATGTTCGCCGCTAAATAAATCGCCGTCTTCCTTCTGTTCTGAAAATATTTATGTGAGAAAATGAATTGTACATCAAAAGTTTTATGAACACATTATAATGCTGCATATTGAAACCACATACCGAGAAGATAATGTCAAATCTATAACACAACTGACCCTCTGTACAAATAATATATATACATACGGATTTCGATGTGTTTGTAGTATTGGTAGCAATGTAGACAATATAATGAACAAATATAATGAACAAATATAAGCAGTGTTCTTTCTTTTTATATTGAAACATACATGAAAGATGTTAGTAGTGAATAAAACTGAATCAACATAAAGAAAATTTATAAATTCGTAATCAGTAGTGAATGATATATCGAGGAATGAACAATGAATGACATTGGTGGAACTCCTCTACATTGGGGAATAAAATCGCGCGATGATGTACAAGAATATATCTCTCGTGGATATGATGTGAATGCGAGCGATGTGTATGGATCTACTGCATTACATTATGCAGCTGACAAGGAAGATATTGAGTGTATGTTAGCATTGTTAGTGAACGGTGCACATGTAGATGCAATTAATAATTTCGGTAATACCCCATTACATATGACAATTGAAAATAAAAGATCTTTTCGAGTGATTCAGTGTTTGATCGTATTTGGTGCTGATTTCAATCGACCAAATGGTCGGAATGAGACTCCTCTACATATAATTGGTCATCGTATGATGACAAAAGTATCCAAAGAAGGTGACAACGATGAATATCTGTTGTTTATATTGCATTCGATCGGTGCAAAACGATGTCCAGCTACGAAATTAACGAAAAAAAATGGTTGTTCCAATGGCTGTGGTTATTTTGGGGACTATATTGGCTCATCATCGCTGCTAGAAGATTCTACGAAATCACATAAACTTATTTTATCACCGAATATTCAATCTATTGTGCAAACAGTTTTCAAAATTGGTGAAAATGCTGCGAATATTTTCTCATTTCGGAAAAAAGATTCACCTAGCTTGGTGACTCATCCGTGTTTGGATGTCGAAAAAGAAGAACATATCCAAAATTTTTTGGATGAATTGTTGAATTTATGTCCACGAAAGGAAATCGATTATAACAATGGAAATGATGACATCATACCTGAACGTTTGTTATGCTTAGACGGTGGTGGTATTCGCGGTTTAATTCTAATACAAATGTTGGTGGAAATTGAAGAGATTGCTCAAACATCGATCAAAAATTTATTTGATTGGATTGCCGGCACAAGTACTGGTGGCATATTAGCCTTAGCGATTGGAATCGGCAAAACAATGAGTGAATGTAGATCAATATATATTCAACTTAAAGATATAATATTTGGTGGATCAAGACCATACTCTAGCGAATCGATGGAAATGACATTGAAGAATATTTTTGGTCCAGATACAACTATGGCTGACATCAAACCAAAACCAAAACTTATCATAACGGGTGTGATTGGAGATCGTAAACCAGCAAAACTGCATCTTTTCCGTAACTACGTATCGCCAAATGATAAATTTCATCCCGAATGTAAGTAATATAAGTTATACAATAGTTCAAGGGCAATACATGTCAATTTTCAATTGTTTGTTTAATTTTATAGCCAAATGTATAACACCACCTTTAAATGAGCAATTGATATGGAAAGTTGCACGCGCTACCAGTGCAGCACCATGCTATTTTCATTCGTTTGAAACTTTTATCGATGGTGGCCTCATTTCGAACAATCCGACAATTGACGCCATGACCGAAATACATGAGTATAATGTGGCAATGTATTCAGTTGGATATGGATGTAAAATGGGTTCGACCATCAAGTGTGTTGTGTCACTCGGTACTGGTTCTACCCCAATCACCAAAACGGAAATAATCGATTTTTATTTTTCGAAATCAGATCCATCCGAATGGTTTAATATGATGATGGGTTTGTATAAAACATGTACGGATATTTTTATATCGACTTATATCATGAGTTTTTTTTTGAATATGAGCCTTTTCATTTATCTTTTGAATTAGTGGAATTAATATTGCATCAGGTGACTGAATCCAATAACCATGTTGTGAGTCGTGCTCGTGCTTGGTGTAGTTCCATTGGTACACCATATTTCAGGTATATGAATATATACATGAAATTAACTGAAAAAAATTGAGTTAATGAAATCGGCAAATTTTACTTCAACTTTTTTCTTCTACAATTTAGATTCAATCCCAATCTAGATGATGAGATTCCATTAGATGAAACAGATGATATTAAATTGATTGATATGATGTTTAGAACAAAAATCTATATGCATATGAATAAAACCAAAGTTATTGAAATGGTGAAATCACTTCAATCAAATTTTCAGTGAAATATTATGACATAAACATACTGTATATGTATTGTGAATAAAAAATTTGAATATGTAATAAGAGAGTTTGAAAATAATGCTTTCCTATAAACCGATATTTTTTTATACACTGAATGATTCGTATGACAAACATGTTGAAATATTTCCATATGTAGATTTTTTAGTCGGAACTGATGCAAAAGATGCGACTAAAAATGAATTCATTATTTATCCGCAATCACGGATCACTGATTTTGGTATATTTAATCAGCAACAGATTGGTGAGAAGCAGATACCTCAACGAATGTGGGACCAAGATTTATACGTAAGTAATGAAAACATAAAGACTGCGACACTCAATTGTCGGGCACCGATGTTATCTCAGACGGCTACAGCCGATACCATAAAACGAGCATTGTTCTGTTGGAATTATGATCAGCTGGACAAGATAAACGATAACGAATGTGTTCTTTCTGAACCTAAAAAAGCTAAAGTTATTCGTCTTGACAAACGACAGCCGAACGTCGAAACGGCTGCTCTTGATTCAGAGGATAGATTTGATCCCAAAGTACTATTGAAACGACTGAATGATTTCGAGCGAAAAACCTATCACGAGGAACAAAAACAAAAACAACAACAACATCAACAACAAAATTATTCAAAAACACTTGTAGCAGATTCTTCAGTATTAAACCATTCACCTGAAATTATACGTGGACAACAGCCAACTGATGATCAAATTTATGAATATTTACTAACACAGCCCATTGATGGTATATTAAATTTGAACAATGAATGGATAAATGGAAAATACAATAGGATAGGCTTACTAACAATTGCACCAATATCCTATTTGTTGATTGTGCATACGATTAAAGACGATTTTTTTGGCCATGTATCAGATCAAACATTTCGATTTGTTTCAACTCTCCGAAAAATAAATGCAAAGGGTGAATTGTACAGCGATGAGGCTTTAATGTCGGAATTTGCATTAAGTTTATTGGCTCCATATATTCAAAAATATACATATAAAAATTTTGATGTAAATGTATTTGGTTTGTCTGGAGAGGAAAAAGAATATATTGAAAAGAATATAGGAATTATTCAAGAAAAATACCTGAAACTTTTTACAACGATTTTCATGGACAAAGCCAATAATCATTATCCGACTGGAACACAAACTACATATGCATTGTGTACTTCTGATTTATACATACAAACGAAACAATCACAACGTGGATATTTTATCATCAAATTGAATCATGAACAAATGACATATAAAGCGATAGAAATTTATTCAGGGTTGTTGGATCATCAAAATCGTAGTACACAAAAGTTGGCACCAGATCAATCATTACCCAAGAGAAAATTCGATTTGGATGCGGTTGGCCAGAATGGAAAATGGAAATTAGATCATGTTCAATACATTGACATAAATAAAGTACGCAATTTGATGGTACTAGAATTATCGGATAATTGGTTGGGCACCGATAATGATGAAGATCACAATGAATAATACCTTTGTTTGTTATCGATGTGATGATCAATGTATATATAAATTTAGATAAGTATGTATGTATGTATGTTGTATAAGAAATGGTACATGCCAGCCCAACACAATATGATTATCAGCAAGCATATGTATATATGTCCGAAAGAAACAAACTAGCTATTTTTAATCATTTTTTGAAAATTAAACCACACGTTTTCTCACACATCGGCCTTCAAATTCAACACAATAAAAATCTGAACAATACTTCGTACGATCTGATGAATTCAAATATTTCTGTTCGTTTGATAGGTACTCGAAAATATTGCGAACAAATCAATTGTAATATGGCCTATCCGCGTGGTAAATCATGTACCCCAAATGATAAGCCATTTGTCTTCAAATCGGGAAATTCTGATGTCGGAGCGTGTCATTCGGCGTGTTTTAATTTATTTGATGAAATTGAAAATAGTACTGAAAATGAAGGGTCTTTTTTCACCGCACCTATGGTTAATTATAGCGATGATCAACAGGCGTGCTTAATCCGCTTGAACGATATTTTCAGTATAGGCTCTGATGATTATCGACGCACTAATCAACATCCATCACCACGTATCGACACAATCGGTACCGGTTTCGATTTAAATGATAAACCGTACACGGATATCGATGGAAATGAGACTTTCCATTTCAAAATAAATAGATATTACTGTGATGACTTCGGTTTGGAATTTGATGGTACAGGTTATAATACCGCACATCAAGCACTACTACCGAGTTTAGCTTGGCAGTGTATTATTATTTAATGATACATGTTCGCCGCTAAATAAATCGCCGTCTTCCTTCTGTTCTGAAAATAATTATGTGAGAAAATGAATTGTACATCAAAAGTTTTATGAACACATTATAATGCTGCATATTGAAACCACATACCGAGAAGATAATGTCAAATCTATAACACAACTGACCCTCTGTACAAATAATATATATACATACGGATTTCGATGTGTTTGTAGTATTGGTAGCAATGTAGACAATATAATGAACAAATATAAGCAGTGTTCTTTCTTTTTATATTGAAACATACATGAAAGATGTTAGTAGTGAATAAAACTGAATCAAAATAAAGAAAATTTATAAATTCGTAATCAGTAGTGAATGATATATCGAGGAATGAACAATGAATGACATTGGTGGAACTCCTCTACATTGGGGAATAAAATCGCGCGATGATGTACAAGAATATATCTCTCGTGGATATGATGTGAATGCGAGCGATGTGTATGGATCTACTGCATTACATTATGCAGCTGACAAGGAAGATATTGAGTGTATGTTAGCATTGTTAGTGAACGGTGCACATGTAGATGCAATTAATAATTTCGGTAATACCCCATTACATATGACAATTGAAAATAAAAGATCTTTTCGAGTGATTCAGTGTTTGATCGTATTTGGTGCTGATTTCAATCGACCAAATGGTCGGAATGAGACTCCTCTACATATAATTGGTCATCGTATGATGACAAAAGTATCCAAAGAAGGTGACAACGATGAATATCTGTTGTTTATATTGCATTCGATCGGTGCAAAACGATGTCCAGCTACGAAATTAACGAAAAAAAATGGTTGTTCCAATGGCTGTGGTTATTTTGGGGACTATATTGGCTCATCATCGCTGCTAGAAGATTCTACGAAATCACATAAACTTATTTTATCACCGAATATTCAATCTATTGTGCAAACAGTTTTCAAAATTGGTGAAAATGCTGCGAATATTTTCTCATTTCGGAAAAAAGATTCACCTAGCTTGGTGACTCATCCGTGTTTGGATGTCGAAAAAGAAGAACATATCCAAAATTTTTTGGATGAATTGTTGAATTTATGTCCACGAAAGGAAATCGATTATAACAATGGAAATGATGACATCATACCTGAACGTTTGTTATGCTTAGACGGTGGTGGTATTCGCGGTTTAATTCTAATACAAATGTTGGTGGAAATTGAAGAGATTGCTCAAACATCGATCAAAAATTTATTTGATTGGATTGCCGGCACAAGTACTGGTGGCATATTAGCCTTAGCGATTGGAATCGGCAAAACAATGAGTGAATGTAGATCAATATATATTCAACTTAAAGATATAATATTTGGTGGATCAAGACCATACTCTAGCGAATCGATGGAAATGACATTGAAGAATATTTTTGGTCCAGATACAACTATGGCTGACATCAAACCAAAACCAAAACTTATCATAACGGGTGTGATTGGAGATCGTAAACCAGCAAAACTGCATCTTTTCCGTAACTACGTATCGCCAAACGATAAATTTCAACCCGAATGTAAGTAATATAAGTTATACAATAGTTCAAGGGCAATACATGTCAATTTTCAATTGATTGTTTAATTTTATAGCCAAATGTATAACACCACCTTTAAATGAGCAATTGATATGGAAAGTTGCACGCGCTACCAGTGCAGCACCATGCTATTTTCATTCGTTTGAAACTTTTATCGATGGTGGCCTCATTTCGAACAATCCGACAATTGACGCCATGACCGAAATACATGAGTATAATGTGGCAATGTATTCAGTTGGATATGGATGTAAAATGGGTTCGACCATCAAGTGTGTTGTGTCACTCGGTACTGGTTCTACCCCAATCACCAAAACGGAAATAATCGATTTTTATTTTTCGAAATCAGATCCATCCGAATGGTTTAATATGATGATGGGTTTGTATAAAACATGTACGGATATTTTTATATCGACTTATATCATGAGTTTTTTTTTGAATATGAGCCTTTTCATTTATCTTTTGAATTAGTGGAATTAATATTGCATCAGGTGACTGAATCCAATAACCATGTTGTGAGTCGTGCTCGTGCTTGGTGTAGTTCCATTGGTACACCATATTTCAGGTATATGAATATATACATGAAATTAACTGAAAAAAATTGAGTTAATGAAATCGGCAAATTTTACTTCAACTTTTTTCTTCTACAATTTAGATTCAATCCCAATCTAGATGATGAGATTCCATTAGATGAAACAGATGATATTAAATTGATTGATATGATGTTTAGAACAAAAATCTATATGCATATGAATAAAACCAAAGTTATTGAAATGGTGAAATCACTTCAATCAAATTTTCAGTGAAATATTATGACATAAACATACTGTATATGTATTGTGAATAAAAAATTTGAATATGTAATAAGAGAGTTTGAAAATAATGCTTTCCTATAAACCGATATTTTTTTATACACTGAATGATTCGTATGACAAACATGTTGAAATATTTCCATATGTAGATTTTTTAGTCGGAACTGATGCAAAAGATGCGACTAAAAATGAATTCATTATTTATCCGCAATCACGGATCACTGATTTTGGTATATTTAATCAGCAACAGATTGGTGAGAAGCAGATACCTCAACGAATGTGGGACCAAGATTTATACGTAAGTAATGAAAACATAAAGACTGCGACACTCAATTGTCGGGCACCGATGTTATCTCAGACGGCTACAGCCGATACCATAAAACGAGCATTGTTCTGTTGGAATTATGATCAGCTGGACAAGATAAACGATAACGAATGTGTTCTTTCTGAACCTAAAAAAGCTAAAGTTATTCGTCTTGACAAACGACAGCCGAACGTCGAAACGGCTGCTCTTGATTCAGAGGATAGATTTGATCCCAAAGTACTATTGAAACGACTGAATGATTTCGAGCGAAAAACCTATCACGAGGAACAAAAACAAAAACAACAACAACATCAACAACAAAATTATTCAAAAACACTTGTAGCAGATTCTTCAGTATTAAACCATTCACCTGAAATTATACGTGGACAACAGCCAACTGATGATCAAATTTATGAATATTTACTAACACAGCCCATTGATGGTATATTAAATTTGAACAATGAATGGATAAATGGAAAATACAATAGGATAGGCTTACTAACAATTGCACCAATATCCTATTTGTTGATTGTGCATACGATTAAAGACGATTTTTTTGGCCATGTATCAGATCAAACATTTCGATTTGTTTCAACTCTCCGAAAAATAAATGCAAAGGGTGAATTGTACAGCGATGAGGCTTTAATGTCGGAATTTGCATTAAGTTTATTGGCTCCATATATTCAAAAATATACATATAAAAATTTTGATGTAAATGTATTTGGTTTGTCTGGAGAGGAAAAAGAATATATTGAAAAGAATATGGGAATTATTCAAGAAAAATACCTGAAACTTTTTACAACGATTTTCATGGACAAAGCCAATAATCATTATCCGACTGGAACACAAACTACATATGCATTGTGTACTTCTGATTTATACATACAAACAAAACAATCACAACGTGGATATTTTATCATCAAATTGAATCATGAACAAATGACATATAAAGCGATAGAAATTTATTCAGGGTTGTTGGATCATCAAAATCGTAGTACACAAAAGTTGGCACCAGATCAATCATTACCCAAGAGAAAATTCGATTTGGATGCGGTTGGCCAGAATGGAAAATGGAAATTAGATCATGTTCAATACATTGACATAAATAAAGTACGCAATTTGATGGTACTAGAATTATCGGATAATTGGTTGGGCACCGATAATGATGAAGATCACAATGAATAATACCTTTTTTGTTATCGATGTGATGATCAATGTATATATAAATTTAGATAAGTATGTATGTATGTATGTTGTATAAGAAATGGTACATGCCAGCCCAACACAATATGATTATCAGCAAGCATATGTATATATGTCCGAAAGAAACAAACTAGCTATTTTTAATCATTTTTTGAAAATTAAACCACACGTTTTCTCACACATCGGCCTTCAAATTCAACACAATAAAAATCTGAACAATACTTCGTACGATCTGATGAATTCAAATATTTCTGTTCGTTTGATAGGTACTCGAAAATATTGCGAACAAATCAATTGTAATATGGCCTATCCGCGTGGTAAATCATGTACCCCAAATGATAAGCCATTTGTCTTCAAATCGGGAAATTCTGATGTCGGAGCGTGTCATTCGGCGTGTTTTAATTTATTTGATGAAATTGAAAATAGTACTGAAAATGAAGGGTCTTTTTTCACCGCACCTATGGTTAATTATAGCGATGATCAACAGGCGTGCTTAATCCGCTTGAACGATATTTTCAGTATAGGCTCTGATGATTATCGACGCACTAATCAACATCCATCACCACGTATCGACACAATCGGTACCGGTTTCGATTTAAATGATAAACCGTACACGGATATCGATGGAAATGAGACTTTCCATTTCAAAATAAATAGATATTACTGTGATGACTTCGGTTTGGAATTTGATGGTACAGGATGTAAACGGAGTGCCGGTCGAAAAGTTTCTGGCTGGTTTCTGAGCGAATTACTATATAAATCCATACAATATGGAATACGTTATTTCAGTGATGGTATTGGTGCAAATGATGTGCAGAAGCCAAATTTGCCGTCTGTGAAAGAGTCACCACCGCCCAATTTAGAGAATTGGTTACGAAATGTTGATCCAAACGCGGTATTCATTGATCCAAATGTTAAACTTTTGGATTTAGGAATTACTAGTGATGCATTACATTTAATTTTTACAACTGAGTTTGGATGGCCGGGTCGTTTGATTGAACCAATCCTAATTTATCAGACACCAAAATTTCCAAACGAGTTGGAACAAATCGACTATCGAGAAAGGGGAGAACAATTCATGCCACAGTTTTCAATCAATGATCGGAATCAACGGTCGATCGATGAATTCGAAATGCTTGATGTCTTTCAGAAATTCTCTGCGATGAATTCAGAACAACAAACACCGATTGAGCAATTATCCGAAAATACTTTCAACCTGAACCAGTTTCTCTGCCAAATTTCAACTGATTATGTAATGAGCTATTTACCAAAATCTATCCTGACCATATACAAAACGCTACTGACTCGTCTGAGTATGAAATATAACGAAATTATCACATCTGGTTTCATGGTTATAACTAAATATCATCTTATAGCTCGAATAACGAAATATTTGATCGCTGCAAATGGAGAACGTGCGCTCGCTACGGTCATCATAGATTCCGCATTGAGTGGACTATTCAAAGCGTCTGTGTATGGATACAAAATTTTAGCTAATATATTCTTGATTGCCTCAGTAATCGGTCTGGTTGATTTTGCAGAATTATTTCATGATTTTTTCGGGGAAAAGAATTTGATGAATCAAAATATGGTGGATGCTTTAAGTGAACTTGATTTACAATACAAAGAGGACATTTTTGGATATAAATCATTTGAGTATAGTCCAGCATTTTTAGTTGCAATTCACGACTACAAATCAGCCCAAAGGCAAAACAATACCGAAACAACCAATCGAAATAATGTAGATGCTTTCGAAGATATCGATGAAAGCAACGCATTGATCCAATATTTGATAAATGAAAAATTGGACAAAGCAGAAAACGTACGCTTTCTAACAAATGTCCATCATAAAACCGAACCATTTACAATCGCCATAGATCAAGTGACAAATAAAGATGACGTTTTTAAGCAGTTGATGTGGCAAAGTGAGTATTTGTATAGGCTCGAAAGAAACTCAAATGGTATTAAAATTAATTGGTCGGAGGAGCCAAGTATAGACGATTCTGAGTTTGGAGACATATTTGATGATATTGTGGGCAAACTAACAGACATACGTCAATCATCATCAAATTATAGTTCATATATTAGCGATGCAATGAAGCGCTTCAAATATGGTCGATATGGAGTGATCGTATTAATACTTGTGATTCCGTTCTGTTTTTTAACATCTTCAATGATTCCCCTAATATTAACGCTCATAATTGCAATTATATTGTATGCATTGGTTTTTTCATCAGTTTCCAAAAAATAACAAATAAGCGATAAGAAATGAATCTTATTGAATATTTTCCAGTCATAAACAATGCAATACCTCTTTATGTAAATTCAGCTGGATTCATCACAACTGATCGCAAATACCATGAAACAATTTATAAATTGACTATTTTATATTATTGGAATAGATTTGCTCAATGTGTTAGACACGATAAACTTTGGTCAATTTTTACCAATTTCCAGCCAAAAAAAACCGACAATTTTTTCCTATTTACAACAGACGGACTGCCACATAATGCACCTCCATCCATCGAATATTTAAAACGTAAAGAACAGGAAAAGCTGCTCATAAATAGTCAATGGCGATTGAAAAACTCAAAAGACTGGTATCCAAACACATTCCCTAGTCTAATCATTTCCATTTATGTTATTATATTGGTGACGTTATTTATTGTTTTTAGATGTATGAGAAAATGGATAAATATGGGATAAGAACCTTTTTGTATCGTCACCCGTTGACACTTTTTTCTGTTTATTGGCATACATTGCGGTCATCTTTGCATTTGTATGTGATAAAGCATATGTGGTTAATCTTTGATTTTCACCATTGAAATATTTTCCAGCAAAATAATTGCGAAACGCATGGAAAACCCGAGAAATTGGTTCCTTATTGAACAGACATTTGTACACCTTTCGATAGGTTTTATACATGTTTTGATAATTAAAGGTGAATAATAATTGATTTTGATCGTCATGTTTTTTAAATTTATCGATGTACTGCTCTAGGATTTCGGCGAATTGAAATGGTATATAAATGGGTACGATTGATGTACCTGATTTGGATTTGATTTTTGTCTCATTGCGTATAATCAGATCGTTGCTTTTTGCGATAGTCAAACCGAGTATTTCGCTAACTCTTCTCGGTGTAGCTGCTAAAAAGACAATCAACAATGCCAATTCATCCATTTTGTCCGGCTTGGTTTTCCTACTAATGAGCAAATTATTCAAGTGGCTCTTGTAATATTCCAGAATACGTTCATAGTTGCTATCGTCATACAGAAGCTTTCCATTTGTAGCTGGATTAAATTCACCATTCTTTTCCAAAAACGATTTTATATCTATTTTCATTTTAGAGCCATTGCTAGTGTAAAATATTCGATCTTTATTTTCTGTGTTGAATGCCTTGTTAAGATTGTTGACGATTTTGTATATATCCTTTGAATTGAATGTGTTTAATGAATGTGTGCGATTGATTGTTTCGATTATATTGCGCGTATATGCGGTTGAGAATTTTTTGTTTTGTCGATAACATTCTACGTATCGATCTACAATAAATCGAACAAATTCGGAATAATCGAACGTATTGAAACAGTTTGTGTATCTCAAATGACTTTGTATCACCTTTTCTCTTCCACTTTGATGTATTGAATCTGTTGCAATTCTATATAAAATATCCATTTTATATCGACTGAGAATGATAACTTACATTAATAAGATGATATTGCTAGATGAAATAACTGAAAACATATGCCATTACAATGCCTCGAAATATCCAGTTTCGCAATTCAAATATCTGCAAATGATCAAGAAAAAACTTGATCAAATAGAAATGGATATTGGCGAGAATTTAGATCTTTTTAATCAGAAAAAAGGTGACATCGAGATACAGCGACATATTCATGAAAAAAAAAATAAAACACAAAAATTCGACATTACCACAACTGAAGATATTGTGAATAAAGAATTTGAAAAATTATGCAATAAATTTAAAGAATTGACATACAAAAATGAACTTGGAAAAGAATCAAAAACACTGAAACTATTGCAATCGTATCAAGATAAAATAAAAGCTGTCGGTTCAGATTTTACGCTCAAGTTTATTGGAGATTTTGAAAAAAAAGGTGTTCATATGTTTCAATTAAATTTAGATGCAATATATATTTTAGTTACCATCTGCAAGATATGGGAAAATGAATTAAATATCACATCACATCGACCTGGAAATATATCGGCAATTGATGAGAATGTGTCAAAAATAATAGCAGATATGAATAGGTATTTGACGTTTTTAATATGATAACAGGATTGTATCGTAGTATGCACCTATAAATACACATTAATAATTAACTGATTTAGTTGTTTTGTGATCAGTTCAATCTTAGCATTCGAAATGGAAAGTTCGGCAAATGAGAATCGAATCAATCGTATGGGTTCGAAATTGATATTCAGCTGTGTGAAAAATGATTTGTTAACACGTCAAAGTTGTTTGTGCGACTGGACAAAACGCTCAAATAGTAATCCATTTGCATTTTTTTTCGATTTCGAATCTTTTTGGAAAAAGTGTGAACTTTTACATCAAGATGAAAATGACAAAGAAAAAGAAATGGTTCATCTTTACAATATGAAAAATATTCCATTGAATATAAATAATCAAGGAAATCGATTATGTGAACTACAGATGGGAATGAGTCCATTACATCGATTCGCCTTTTTTTCCAGACTGAGATTACCTTCGTTGGGGGAGTGTGTGTGTTTAAATGCAGAAGAATTGTCAACTGTACTGGATGTTTTGATTGATATATCAAGATTCGAGAATGTTATTAATATACCAACACTGCCAGCACGCAACAGAAACAAGAACATATATCGACCATCCCTAAAAATAATATTGAATGATACGGAGACTACCACTGAGATAATGTATAGAATTCAAACAAAATCAAAACATATTACCATCAATCAAGATGAAATGAATCAATTGATATGCTTACAACCATTTATTCGTAAATTTATGAAAGAGGTTTTGGTCAAACAAAAAGAATATGAATCTTATTTGATACAAACTTTATATGTTTGTTCCGATGGAGGAAATGCTCATGAACTTTGTACAAAAGATTTACGAAAATTCCTCATTTACTCGTTGAATTTACAGTGTAAATGTGTTTTAATTAAAGATTTTTTGATTGAAATGGCTTTATATTTTTCGAATTGGATTCAAAAATGTATGTCCGTATTTTTAAATGTATTTATTATATCAAATTGCTAATAAAATATGAAAAGAAATTAAAAAAAAGGTGTTTTGTACATGAATTGTTGAACAAACAGATAGACCAGAATATCGGTATTTTATCAATAATTTTTTTATTGAAATTTTTTGAAAATGCATTGTCAAGTCACCCAATATTTTGTATTTCTTAATGTGGATTAATTTTTAAAGAAATTTTCGATTAAACTCATCATTGAAGGAAGACTGTATGGGTTCATTGGTTTATATACCTCCAAAGATGAAGTGTCCATAATCGATGGTGCGCTCGCAATTTTCTGATTTGGAGTATGTTGTAAATAAATATGATTTGTTGCAGGAACAATCATCATTTCTCTTCGGATGGGGACCAGATTTCTTTGAGATTGAATTATATGACTATGTTTTCTGGCCATGTGCTGTCGAACACTATCACTTCGCGTGTATGTTTTTAAACAGATTGAACATTGTAAACGTATACCCATATGATGCAATCGGATGTGAGCCGTTAATTGAAATGGATATGTGAAAGGTCGATCACAGTAGGGACACACCACCGTATTTCCCCTCCCTAAAAACAATGTATGAAAATAAGGAATTCACATAATAATAATAATAATAATCGAACAGATCAATAAATAATAATTCGACTGTGGTAATATTTAGAATATTGTGTTACATGCGTATTTTTATTATTTAATCTTTTTTAGCATTCAATTTTAATTAATCTTTTTATTTCAAACTTGGATTAGTGATTTTTTTTTAAATAATCTGCAAATTCAGTTAAACTAATAAAAGTTTTATTATGATATGTATTTTCCGAAGTTGAAATGTTCGTAATGGGTGGAGTATCCAGAGTTGTCTGATTTGGTGTTTGCTTTGAATAATTTTGGCTTGCTAGGGAATTATTCATTTGTTTCGGCATGGGTTCGAGAGCTATTTGAGATTGATTTATTTGTTTATGTTTTCTTGCAATGTGTGCCCGAAGATTGCGCTTTTGCGTGAATAATTGTGAACAGATTGGACATTTTGATCGCATACCTAGGTGAATTGATTCAATGTGAGATTTTAAACCGGGTTTGCTCATGTATGCTCGATTACAATAGCTGCACAACCAATTTCCAAAAACATGATTCCCATTTACTCCTAAAAACAATTTATCAGAATGTGAAACTAGAGTCAATTTTTAAATGATTGATTAATATGAATAAAACAAGACTGACCATTGGTTGTTTCGTTGATGGTATTGATAGCATCCGTTTCGTCATTTTTGGGTGCAGAAAGCAGTTGATGTAATGGTTGATTATTCGTATGGATTTGCGGCGTTCCTGCATTCAAGTGCAATCCATCGTATGTGCGATTTGGTTTTTGCAATTCGCGGCCATCGATCGGTTTTGAATCACTTATAGATATAGTGGATTCAACATCACCATGTAAATCTGATTCCAGTTGGCATTTGTTGACATCAACATTATTATCACAATCATCGTCCATATCATTAACAGGAATGATCTCACTATTCGATTCGGGAAGTTCCAATTCAATTGTTACATTCATTTCGATGTTGTTGTTGTTGTTGTTGCTGTTTATTCGACTCACATTAGCTGGAACAGCGGCATCAACAGTTACATCATTCATCGATGTTGTTGTAAATCCAATAAGATTTTGTTCTGTGTCCATTTTTGGGTGAAATTGAATAGTTGATTGATTTGCTAACTTTTTATGCAATTCGATCATTTCCGACTCATTAATACGCAAATCGATTTCGGGTTTGGTTTGTTTTTCGCTCTTCCTTACCGGTTTTTTGAGTAAAAACAGATTCAATTCAATACTCGATTTCATTGCGTTCACCCTCAATTTGATGCAGTCATAGGTTTCATTTTTGAAATACGAGCAATTTTGAGTCAGCTGTTTTTGTTTTTCACACAAAGACTTATGATTTTTTTGGAATAATTCCCACTTCCATTTCAGTTCAATTAATGATTCTTTCAAAACTTTTTCACTTCTGAATCGACCACTCGAAAAAATATTATAATTTTTGCACATTAGAACAATGGAATCACGCATAGCTTGTTGTTCATTTAATAAATTCGATAGAGTTGAGTTCGCCATTTTCGCAACCACACAGAATCAGCCAATTGTACCAACTGAATTAACACTATTGGAAAATGTGTTATTTATGTAAATACAAAACCGCGCATACATATAAAAACAGCAATAAATAATTGGAATAAATTAGTTTCATATATTTCGAAAGCAACACTTACTGATATCGAACTCGTTACGTTCCGATTTATCTGAATGAAATCAATGCACGGTTCGAAATGTATGCAAAATTCGGAATTCGTTTCGACTCACTTGAACAGTCTCGTTTGTAGACTGTTTCAATAAAAATAGAAATTTGAATTTAACATTGTGTACACTATTTAAACATTTATATACGTTTGAGGAGCTTGAATTTTTTCTGAATTGCGTTCGTATTTTCACAATATTTTCAGAATTTAGTTGAAAGTGTTTTTTCTTTAAGTTTCCATTTGTAACATATTTTTTTCCTTTTCCTTCTTTTATAGAATGTCTTATCTTTGGAAAAAAGAATCTCAGAGACCAGATTCATTGTATGTGGATATGTTTAAATTACCTGTAAATCGTATTCTTACATTCGACGACGAGTGTGAAAATTTGGCAAAAATTGAATGGATACAAACAAGTTGGCAAAAGAATCGCTTTATTGCATATGAGAATCAAAAATTGGGCAAATTATACTTTGAACAGGGAAAATGGTCCGTGTCAATGAAATACTACAATAAAGCTCTATGTTACGTTAAATCAGAGTCCAAACTTTTTGGCCCGATATATGCCAATCGTTCAGAGTGTTTTTATCGCATGAAAAAATACGATATGTGTCTTATAGACTTAAAACTGGCTATTGATGCAGGTTTGTCGAATGGTCTGACGAAAATTGCATTAAAACGTAAGCATGAATGTGAAGAAGCTCTGATCTACTCCAAACTCAGTGGAGAAGAAATTCATATTGAGCCGAGCAACAATCTTGATTCGGTGCTTTCTGACGGTATAAAATTTGAAGAAAATGCAAATGGCGAATTGTGTGCATTTGCCCAACGAGAATTAGGGGTTAATGAAGTTATATACAAGGCACAGTGCTATGTTGGCGAAGACTATGTGGAAAAATATACAACTTGTTCATATTGTTTAGGATCTTTTCAAAATTTAATTCCATGTAAAACGTGTACAGTAGCAATGTTTGTTGTGATGCTGCTTGCCTGAGCAAAAAATCTCCATCAATATGAATGTAGAATCAAACCATATATATTTCCCTCATGCAAACGGGGCTTTAATTTTCAAGTCCCAGTCGTTCGATCAATAATGATGGCTTATCAATTGTTCAACAATGTAGACGAGTTGATGAAATTTGTCGAAGAAACACTTTCCACAGGAAGATCGAGTTCGTCTTACGTTCCGTATTCTACGCGTACCAAAGAAATAGCCGAATACAGTGCATTCTTGAATCTTGAAAATGCAAAATGTCAATCCGTTCAGGCAATTAAATTGATATTCAGTGAGATGATGGACCAAGTGAATATTGCTCATATATTCAATACCCAGAAATATCAACGTTTTCTTGCTCATTTGATTATGCACCATTTCTCATCAATTGATAAATCATTTGTTGGACGGAATATACGTGGTGAATTCAACTTCTCAATTCTTACAATTGATAAAATAACACCTTTTCATCACAGTTGTAAACCTAATGTGGTATTTGTGAGGTTAAATGGTTCCGTCATTGGTTATGTTATTCTTCCGATCCAGCCAGGTGAGCAGTTATATCGTGATAGATTTGGATGCACCTCAAGATTCGATCATGGGGGGCGTCGTACAAATCTATCGAATCAACAACAATGTGAATGCAATTGTGAATTGCAATTCAACACTATAAGAGACCCATTTTTATTGTCGACGTTAGCATATTATAATTGTTTTATTAACAAATTCAACTTCTTCAGTATCAATACAAAAGCACACACTTACAAAAGAAGAATGGAAGCTGAACAAAAATTGAAGATAATGTGTGTATCTTTGCTATCAAAGTTTAGAAGAAACCAATGGTGTAAAGAGA
>GL502479.1:45799-67054 GCA_000149185.1 Mayetiola destructor
CTGTGTGATACTTCAAATCGGATCGACAATAAAAGGTGGCACTAACTGTTATTTTGGTAATACGATGACGACTACTGTGTTCATAATCTCTTAAAAATGGATTGAGATGCACAAATTTGATGATGGTTGCGTTATCAAGAACTGGACTCACTTTTTTTACTATAATGGAAGGGAAAAAATATTTTTTTATTCAATTTTTTCTTCATGTTCAAACTATCGAAAAAAAACGGTTTGATTTCAATTGGAAAAAGTTGAAAAAACGTATTAAATTTTTTTTTTCTTGTGAAAATGTCATGATAAATTGAAAAATCTTATTCAATAAAATTCAGAAAATCAATTTCGGAATTCGAATGTTACTCGTTCGACCAATCAAATGGAAATTATCAATCGAAAATATTAAAATTTAGAATTTATTGTTGTTTCCCTACTATTTCAGAAATATTGAGATATTTTTCTTCAGCAATACGAATATTTTAATGCACAGATTACCGCGTGTGCCCCCTATGTTGCGGCCTGAATTACGACTAACTCAAGAATGCCGAGTGAACACAGCTAAAAAATCTGTTGAAAGTGAAATGAATGGATGCGACTCGCCGGCAATGCCGCATACGTTACATACATGTACACAAAATCGCTATACAGTTCACCTAAACCATTGTAGAAAGACGCATTGAAGTAATATTGTCAGTGTATGCGACGACCGATGCTGACTATTTTTCGAGGCGGCATAAGCAACACACGCATTCGAAGCCTACTTTTGGAAAGCTAAAATTGCTTTGATATCGTTTTAATGATTGTTTGTTTTCGGAGAGAATTTTTATTATTATTATTTAACTTTTTCAAACGCTAGCGCCTCAAGTTTGACAGAGTAATTTTGTCAATATCGATATTATTTGCTTGGATGATGATAAAAAAATTTATGCAGTTAAAATTCTTATTATCATCGTCGTGTAGAAGCAAAAAAAAAACAGAATGCAAACTGACACCTTATAAAGCCGAATTTATGGCCCATTTTCGTTTGTTTGGCACAATTTCTTCACTTTTGTTTTATTCCTCTTTTCCGCTCAAAAGCACCAGCGGCAACACGGACAACCACAGAAAAACGAGCTACAATTGTTTCATTTAAATTCGTTTTTTTTTCTTCTGTCACACATTTTTCGCCCAAAACAAGAGAAAAAACGGCAAAAAAATCGAAAAAATTACAGTTCAAGAATGATACTGCATCGGAGAACATTCATGTTAATGATGCGTAATAAAATGAAAAATAAATGGCGAACAAAACTAACCGAAAACAAAAATCCAATTGTTCATCATCATCAACGCTTCAGAACTTTTGCATCGCACATATGAATCGGAATTTTGTTGAACCGAAAAGTTCAAGTGTTGGCCAAACTGGAGAAGAGGATGAAAAATGGAATTTGGTTCGATTTCACAATAACGGCAGCCAAGCACATTTTGCAATGGCTGAAAAATATATTCGTGCCAAACATTGCAATATGTCGCAATCGCACTTCATTTACTTGGCACACGCATGCTACATGGCCCAACAAAAGATTTCTTCTTTTTCTCTATTTTTTTTGTTTCCTTCCTTTTCACAATTGATTCGCTCATTTATGTCGATGACAGTCTCTCTTTTTCTCTCTTCAATATCATTTTTTTTTTCATTCTTCATTTTTCGTTTTCAATTCTCTTCATCAATCGGATTCGAAATGAAATCTTCACAATTGCATTAATATTTTCGTTTTTTCTTCGCTTCTGTAACACTTCACTATCGTTCATTTTTGAAATTTTTATACATTTTTTTCCTATTACTTTCGAAAGCAGACAACGAGTGACAAACGTAGAATATATTTTTTGATTTTTTTTTTATTATTATTATTTTTCTAAAATAAAACTTGGGACACAAAATTCAGTACACTGCGCACGGAACGAACATTTAAATTATGTTGCAAATTTTGCGTGACGTTGGTTCTGGCGGATTTTCATTATGTCTGAATTGAACTAAATGATGGAATTATGAAAGAAAAAAAGAATGAAATTTGAAAACTAACCTTGTTGAACCAAAATTTCTTTCGAAATAAATTCTTAATAAACTATGAATTTATCGATATTTTGCGGTTCACATTATACTTTCGTTGTCTGCTCTTTGCAATAATAATGGTATTGAACATGTGAGTCACTGTTTGCGTCGCCGTTACTTTTCCTAATTCAATCGCTGGAATCGAATTTCATTCACTGTTTATTTTTATTTTTCTCAACACCGACGGCTATTTAGTGCGGCATTTTTATTCGGAATCGAGCGCTCCTAATGACACTGTTTTTTTTTAATTTCAAGAAACATTCGTTGTTGCCTGTCAATCAGTTCATAGAAAATTGTTCTCCTTCTTTTCCTGGTATTGTTGTATAAATATGCACAGATTATTATTTTTGGATTTACTGTCTGGACCGGCATACACTCGATTCTTGATATTTATTTTTTTATATATTACTTTTTCTTTTGCTTGTTATTGTTTTAATCCGTTAATTGTGGAATTCATTTAATTATTCAAATGATTCTGCGACGGATAAATCGGCTCATCGGTTTCTCAAACCATTCTCAAAAGAGCGAACAAAAAATATTATCAACACGTTAACCGCTCACAGAATTGGCAACAATACCAAGAACTCTTGTTTTATTTGTTATTAATTTGGAATTCGTTTTCTTTGCTCCGTCGTATGATTCTCTTTTCTCACAGAACAACGTACATTTTCAGTTTACCAAAGACAGGAAAATCTTCTTTATTTTTTCTTCTTCTATATTTCCTCCGTTTCGGTTCTCTTCAATTGAAATATATTTTATTTTTTCTTGTTGGTCAGCTGGTTAGCTGTTGCACGAAGTAAACTTCGGTTTTTCTCCTTCTTTTTTTTTCTACTCAGCTTTTCGTTTCGGTTAATCGGTAGTATCATTATTGACAATCTGTAGTTGATAAAAACAGAGAAGAAAGATTAAAGAAGAAATGAACATTTCGGTTAATATTTTTTTTTCTCTTTATGCTGTGCGTGGAGATGAAAAAACATGTTACACCGTACAAAGAGTAAAATTCAATGCCGCAAATCAACAACAACCAAAACGGGAATCGGCAAGTAACAAAAGCAAATATTTTTCTCAATTGCAAATGAATTCAAAACTCATACCTTGGTTGCTCGCTTCGACAGTTTGACGAATCTGAATTTGCCTTTGAAATATTTGTCACATTTCGGAACAGAATATCACTCACAGAATAAAATATCCCGATGAAATGTTGTGAAATTGAAAGTTAATGATCGTTGACTGATTATTTTATGCAGAGCATGATATCGGATCTCTTTGCTATGAAACAGACTTTTGATGCGGTTAGTTTGTTGCGATTATTCCTGTTTTTTCTTCAAGAAGATTTCGAAATTAGAATGAAAATGAATATTGGAACGGAAGTATGAACTACTCAGATGATACTTACATGATGTATCCCCCTAAGGTTCATTACTTTCGAAATCACTAGCTAAGCCAAAGTCATCATCGCCTCCTTCATCGATGCATTTTATTTGTTTGTAAAAATCATGGTATTTTTCTGGAATATATCTCAAAAGTGCAATCAGATCTTCTTTTTTTTTTTTGAAATTGGTTTTTCTTCGGCAGGATCAAGAATCTTTTCAATGAACATTCGTTGTGTTACACCAGTTTTATGAAGATTGACTACAACAAACTGCATCAAGTTTGGTCTTTCTTTGATGAACATCTTGAATGGCTCAACTTTCTTGTTTTCGATGACATCAATATTAAACCAATTGATTTTTTTTTATCTAAAGTTATTTTTCTGTTCACTATCAGATCGCGGAGAGAATCCGAAGTAAAAAAATCATGCTGACACATCTGTATCACCTCGAATTTCGGGTCTTTCTTCTTTGATATGCGCACAACATTCATCCAATGGTCCGGTACATGAACTTCAGTTGTAACTTTCTTTTGTTGCTCAATCAATGCGAAGCTTCTGTCACAACTATTGTAGCTGTGGCCGGGAATGAAGAATTTTTGTGTGATAACGTCAACATTATTAAGAAGATGAAGCACTCTTTTTAATAACAAAGTAATCTTTATATTACGGTTTTGTCCAGAGCACGAGTCACTATAGAGATACACTTTCTTCGTATTGGCACAAATATATGCTTGTAAATGTTTAATAACACATGATCCTATTTCATCCGCGCCCCTGGATGCTACATTCTCAGGCCACATGTACATATATGCTTGACCAGTCACTTCATTATAAATGCACAGATTAAAAGTCCATAACTGTCTCGAATAATATGCAACAGAAGTACTCAACGAAGGTGTTTCCAATGTTTTTTGTAGGTCAAATGTAAAACTTTCTACTTCACCATTGCTTCCTTTTGCTTCCGCCAAGTCAGCTTGGAATGCCAACTTTTTTTCCTCAACAGAAATGTGGTGTAATTCTAATGATTCTTCATAATTTTTGCGTTCTGCGTATGATAATTTCTCATTTTTCAAGCATGAATTTATACCGTCGCATATTTTACACGAATCAGTATGCGGTCGTTTGAAGTGGATGTTAAATTCAGTGTTGAAAATTTCTCTAAACTTATGTTCTTTCACTTTCGCATGGCCCTCAAAATCACACACGATCTCGTATTCTCTGTACATTTTTCTCAAGTTCATGCCCGGCGAAAGATAATACCTGTTTGACATGCTTCTACAGTAATGAGATCTGTAGCGGGGAAACCGATTTATGTACTCTTTCACAAAGGTCTTATTACTTTCAGACACTTTATTGGCTGGTGGAGCTGCTCCGCGTCGATCAGTAGCAGATGGATTAGAATTGACACTACTAAACGCCCGGTTTGTTTGATTTGGACTGATTTGTATGCACGTACAAAAAAACTGTTTACACACCACATGCTCAATTCCATTCCGGTCCAAAAGTTTGTACGTATATATGTTTGATAATTTCCGCAGAGGCAAAATGGGATTTTGGTCTGACAATCTATTTTGAACTTCACCCCGGCTCATGCATCCACGTAAAAACAATGTTTTGCTGGTCCAAGTTTCCAGCTTTTTCTCAAGTTCATGCCCGGCGAAAGATAATACCTGTTTGACATGCTTCTACAGTAATGAGATCTGTAGCGGGGAAACCGATTTATGTACTCTTTCACAAAGGTCTTATTACTTTCAGACACTTTATTGGCTGGTGGAGCTGCTCCGCGTCGATCAGTAGCAGATGGATTAGAATTGACACTACTAAACGCCCGGTTTGTTTGATTTGGACTGATTTGTATGCACGTACAAAAAAACTGTTTACACACCACATGCTCAATTCCATTCCGGTCCAAAAGTTTGTACGTATATATGTTTGATAATTTCCGCAAAGGCAAAATGGGATTTTGGTCTGACAATCTATTTTGAACTTCACCCCGGCTCATGCATCCACGTAAAAACAATGTTTTGCTGGTCCAAGTTTCCAGCTTATAGAATGTTTGAAAAATCTCATACTGTCGTTGGACATCGATTTTTTCCTCACAATTTTTCGTGCATTTACACTGCTCTTGTACTTTGAAAGTCTTTGCTGGAATGTTTTTCCCGGTACGACTGAAGTGTTCTTGGCCTTTTTGCACTTTCTGTTTTTTCAAAAAAACTTTATGTATAGTGGGTCGGCGAATTCTTTTTTTTGGTTTCGAAAAAGTAATTTCCTCATCCATTTTGGATAGAAATCGATGTTACTTCGATCTTAAAGAAATTATAACTTTAGCTTAACTCATTCACTGAAAACGAATGGAATCAACTTCGAATGACAATGCACGACGTTTCACTGATAAATATCAACTGACTCAATGAGAAAGGGATTTGTCACATTTCAAAACGGGATATCACTCACCGAATAAAATATCCCGATGAAATACAACCAAATACACGGAATGAGAGAAGAACAGTAACATTTATTTCGATGCTTGTTGTCAATAACTGTAAACTGTTTACTTCTTGTTTCAAGCATTGAATCGCTCGAACACACTGTGCTGTGTGCCCGTGTATCTATCATGCAATAACGTGAATCGTTTGGTCATCTGAGAGTGGTCGGCTACTTCAATATACACTGAAATGATTTCAATACAGTTGCTAGTCAGCATTCGTGAGCATAACATCGTGATGAATGTTTCGCAAATAAATGAAATTTAAATCTTGAATATTTTTGAATCAGAGTGAAACTGATTTCAAAGTGATCAATATATAAGTAATAATAATTGAGCAATTCAGCAAAAAAAAATAAGTTTAAAAAAACAGTATTCAACAAAGGAAAAAAAAAGAAAAAATACGATAAACGAAATTGAAAACATTAAAGTGACGTGTATAAACTGAAATCGAAATAATGAAGAATTCCACGGAAAATTACGAACCTCCGGCAGTAAGTAATGAATATATTATATCTCTAAGTAATTGTTTTTACGATTGTTTTCGATGCATATGACACCTTTAATGCATCCAATAATCGATTTTAATCGGCAATTTCGCATTAATATTTTTACCTCATAAATTGATATAAGTTGCATCACTTCATGCTCAACATAATAAGTGAAGAAAACTTCTCCATAAATTGCGTGATTTTAATGGGATAAATAGCAAAAAGTATCCATTATATTTTCAATTTCGTTCTATTCTCTTCACATTTCTGTGAATATCGCACGGCAGATGTATCGATGTATATATCTATTTGATTTTGTACTGTTGTTTTGAGCTGATGCTGTGTTCGATAAAAAAGAGAAGAAAGAACAAAGAAGTAATGAACAATTCCGTTAATTCTTTTTTTCTCTCTATGCTGTGCGTGGAGATGAAAAAACATAGCATGTTCTGTAAAAAAATTTGAACTTTGAACACATTTTTGCTTGGATTACTTTTGCTCGAATTTTTTTTCACATTTCGGAACGGAATATCACTCACAGAATAAAATATCCCGATAAAATGTTCTGAATTTGGCGAAACAAAAAAAATACACACACAAACAATAAATCCGCAAAACGATACAACATTTGTATCCAATATCTCACACAAAAGCACAAACAGAATTTATTTGATTTCATTTGGAAAAAGAAAACTTTTCCTATCGAAGAAATAACGATTGACGACGATTATTAACAATTTGATTCATATTCAAAAGAATGATCATTAATTACCAAGTGAGTTCGTATGCCGGCAATAAACTGCTAACTGTCAACTGTAAATGCATTCATTCGCCGTTCGTTCTCTCCTCTTCACGTTTCTGTGAATATCGCATGGCATGTATCGATGTGTGCGTCTATTTGATTTTGTATTGTTGTTTTGAACTGATGCTGTGTTTGATAAAAACAAGAAGGAAGAACAAAGAATAAATGAACATTTCGGTTAATGTTTTTTTTCTCTTTATGCTGTGCGTGGAGATGAAAAAACATGTTACACCGTACACAGAGTAAAATTCAATGCTACAAAACAACAACAACCATAACAGGAATCGGCAAGAGGCAATAACAAATCAATATATTTCTGAATTGGAAGAAACGAAAATAATACAAACTAGGGTTCTCAAACGGACGTCCGTGTTTGTGTTCGTCCGGTTCGAAAAGTCGAACATTCGAAAATTATTTCGAACAAACACGGGCAAACAAAATTTTTTTCCGAACAGTTCGGATTGAAAAAAAAATATCCAAGAGCTTTTTTGATAATTGTTTGAAAATTTTCAAAATTTTAATGAATTCTTTCAGCGTCGCAATGTGGTCAAAATATAATAAAATCCTCTTCAAATTATTGAAATTGATTCAGAGAATCGTTTTGTAATACCCAAATATATTTTTATTTCATGAATGGGATTTTCCAAATTAAAATTCCAAATTGAAATTTAATACTTTCTTTAAATTTCAATCCAATCTCATATTGGACATAGAATTCAGTAATAATGGTTCAGTAGTTATGAAGAAATTCAAAATATTTCATCTCTAATTCATTTCAATGAGACCGGATATTTTTTTCTGGACATTTTTTGATCCAAATGTGGAATGATTATTTCTCAGGGGGAGCATTTCTGATTTATAGAGCCATCCATGACTCCGGAAATTTAATCCGAACTCATATTGATCATAGATTTGGTTCAAAATTTCTGAAGAAATTCAAAAAATTTAATTTTTTTTCATTCATCCAATGAGACCGGATATTTTTTTTCTGGACATTTTTTTATCCAAATGTGGAATGATTATTTCTCAGGGGGTAATTCCTGATTTATAGAGCCATCGCCGACTTAGAAATTCCAATCCATACCCATATTGATTCAAAAAATTTCATTTTTCATTCATCCAATTAGACCGGATATTTTTTTATCCGAATGTGGAATGATTATTTCTCAGGGGTCATTCCTGATTTCCAGCGTGGAGATGAAAAAACATAGTATGTACTGTAATAAGTTTTGAACTTTGAACACATTATTTCTTGGATTACTCATACCTTGGTTGCTCGCTTCAACAGTTTGACGAAACTGACTTTGCGCTCGAATTTTTTTTTTTACATTTCGGAACAGGATATCACTCCCGAATCACAACATTTGTTAAAGTGAATGAACTTTGAGCAGGTATTTTATGCAGAGCATGATATCGAAAATCAAAGACACAAACTATGATCGTAACATGTGAAATCAATTATTATCGGATGTTTTTAAATGGTTAGATTCGTTCTAACCTTTCATTTGTTTAGTGATCATATAGAGGACTTTGATTTGGTTCAATAGTTTTGAAGAAATTCAAAAAATTTCATTTCTCATCCATCCAATGAGACCTGATATTTTTTTGTGGACATTTTTTGATCCAAATGTGGAACGATTATATCTCAGGGGATCATTTCTGATTTATAGAGCCATCGACGACCCAGAAATTCCAATTGTTAAATCTCATATTTTTGATCATAGATTTGGTTCAATAGTTCTGAAGAAATTCAAAAAATCTCATTTTTCATTCATTTGAATATGTAGTGAAATGTGCAGTCTGCGCTTCTCACTCACAACACTCACTCATACTCTACGGAGCCAGTTCTTTTGATTCTTTTGTACGCGTTCGTTTGATTTATGTTTTTCCATGTCATTCATCAGTTTTTGGTGTACGATAGCAGTTGTTTGAGTTTTTAGCTTGAGTTTTTCGTCTTTATTCCGTGAATGACAGACTTACTCGCTTCGGTTCATGATTTTCGGCTTAACTTCATTTGCGTCGACCTCTTCGCCAATACTTTGCTCTAAATGCAGCGATAATTTTTCCACGGCTGCCTCCAGATCACTCTGATTGATTTCAAAAATGCATTTTTGATTGCGTTTTTTTGAATAGAAGGCAAATATGTTTGAGACCATTTACTGTTTGCGACACTCAATCAATATTTTCGTTGATGTTTCAATAAAGCGCAACTGAAAAAAATCCGTTTAGAAATTTAGAAATAAACAACATCTATTTTAAATGTATTATGACAATTCATTTAAATTCACTTGGCAGTTCGCTTGTGGTGCCCAATGGCTAATTATTTTTTATTGTTATTTGAAATGAAAATGAATCGAGGAAAATTTCAGAAATTTGAAACCATAATAATGATAACACAAAAACACATAATATTACTTACGAATTAATTATAAATTATTGAATAGTTGCTGGTTTGGGCTCACAAATTAACCAAAAAAGCAACAAAAAAAAATGGTTCGCTAGGCACCAACCAAAATTTTTTCCTTTTCCATTTCGTCACATAAAAACTCCAACGCCGCTCCTATTTCATAATTTGATGTTCGTCAACGATGTCACAACAATTAACGGAGAGAGATATATATAGAATTCGGCAATGCAAGCGAAACTATTAGAAAAGAATTATTCTCGGAACATCAGAACAACCCTTTTCAAAATTTAAACAAATCTCGCCTTTTTTGATGACTTACTGATTATTATTATGGGATAGTCTCTTCGTTGCCATTATTCTTCCATTCCGACATTAAATCACAGGCAACAGGATCATGAGCCTCATCACCGCAATTAAAACAGGCTTCGTAACCACAACTACAAAGACAACTCGCATGATAAACCATCATTCCATTTGCTTTGATCGCATTTGAACAACCGGGCGCGGGACACCAGCGCAATGATCGATTATGCTAAAGCATCAAAATACGGGGAAAAAAATTCTGAAAATTGTCATTATCATTAAAAAGCGAAGCAAATACTTACCTGAACGTAGCTATCGGTCATGAGGTGTTGATATTTTATTTTTGCTTCTTTATCGGTCACCAATTTCATAACGATGCCATCGTCAACGATAGCGTCACAATCGCTTGCCGGACATGTTATCGATACTGATGCACCTACGTCTATAATTTTCAATTTGAGATATTGGGCCCAGCACAAAATTCATGATTACAGCCCAAATCAACCATCGCCTGTTTCAAACGAAAAACAAAAATTGATTGTTATCGAATCGGTTCATTGTTTCTATTGAAGACCAAAAAAAATAATAAAAAAATAAACAAATATTATTATGTCTTACCGATGCCGATAATTATGTGAAAAAAATGACATATTCAATTTTAGTTCGTGTTACTCTTTTCTTTTTCACAACTTTGAATGGATTCAAAACGTCTGCCGTTTTAAGGAATTCTTAACGACGGTCTTCTTCGAACAATTTTCCTAGTAATTCTTGTGTGTCCCATTTCAAATGGCTCAACAATATACGTGTTGTTGTTGCAGGAATCTTTAAAACAAAAAAAAACATAATGCTGGACCTTAAATCGAGAATTTAATATTGATAAGAAATACCTCAAAATTGATGATTGAATTAACTTCGGTAATGGCCGATTCCATTTGTTCAACAATTTCATCGGTTGTTAGAATTTCGTATATTGAGATCGGTTTTTCTTGTTCTTTTGAATCATCGTCCATATGATTATCATCGTCCAATGTATAATTATCATCGATATCACTGTCGTACTCCATTTTTGAACAAACAAATTGCGTTTTGTGTGTCAAAAAAAATAAATAATGAAATTCAGTTCCAGGTTTTCTCTCTTTCAGCTTGTCACGGTGATATCTGCCGACGAAAAATGCTTTTTTTTGTTCTTCTCTTGTCTTTCCTGTGATGCTATCTTCGAATGGCCTGTCAAAGAAGAATTTGAATTGAAAATGTTAGATAGTTGTTGATACACTTTGTTGGGTTTGCTGTATTTCATCGACAATGCAATGACTAAAAACATAAAATGCCTTATTCAAACTATTGTTGTTTGTTTTTTTGTATTGTATACAATGGCTGAAAAGCTACTATTCAGCATACTTGTAGTGGTGAACAGTATCTTTTTCAATTTTGTATGTTCGCTATGTAAACAGAATGGTTTTGTGTTTCATTTTCATGCACAATAAATTAAAATGGTTTAAATTTTACCTAAAATTCCAGGCGATAGCAAAATTAAGCCCAAATTTATTCGATATTCTAATGACTATTGTTTCTCTGTATCTATGTGTGTCTGTTAACCAAATCAAACATTTTTTCTTCTTCTGAATGTCAAAAGATATGGATGGCCACATGGCTGCCATCTGGTGGGCCATTCAACTCAATCAAGAAAACTGGATTCGCTGCAACTTTCGCTCATAATTAACGTCTTTATTTTTCCATCTGTCAAACCAACTACAATTTCAATTGAACGTTTTGGGAAATTGAGAACAGAAAAAAAAAATGTTAATAATGCAGCGGCAACACGAAAAAAGAAAATGTCATTGACGGGCGAAATGATAATAAAATTAAAACGAATGAAGAGTGAAGACGTCATGGCGAATATGTTAAGTAAATATAGAGAAAAAACATTTCATTGTTTTTTGTTTGTGCATAACTACGCACAAAACCTGAATCAGGTCCTTGTCTAACCGCAGTGCATGAAAGAGAAACAAAATCAAGGTGTGTATAGCGATTGTTTTGATAGATAAATTAAAAACTCAGAAGGTTTCGAATCGTATTCAATTGATCTTAATTGAAATGCGATTCAACTTATCGGGCTTATCCGTGATAAGTATCCAAATATTTAAAAGTCGAGGTAACTGAAATCCTGTGAAAATTCCATCCAAAAAACCAACGGTGCTTCATATCATTTCATTTGTAGAAACATTCTAAATGAATGATGTTTTTTTTTGTGTGTTTTGAATTAATCCAAAAGTCAAATCACATTTTGTAGATTGCGAAGCGACTGCGCCGTGTCATATATATCTAGATGAAAATAAAGAGGAAAAAATGTAAATAACAACGCACCATTATAGTAATAATATTAAACTAGACAACAACAAAGATTAATTAGAAAGGATAAAATGCTTCGCTGAGGAAACCATATCCAACTGTCATTGGCCATTATTTCAGATTGTGAAATAACTTGAGTGCATTCATTTGATTGCGACATTCAAATCAATCTCAATTGAGACTTTACGTACGAATGGCACATCGCATTTCCTTTACTTAATTAATTACGGTCAAATTGTGTGTGCATCAGCATTGCAAACACAGTTTCATATATTTTACTTTTCCGCCACCCTCAATGGTGGAACAAGTATTGGTTTTGAGTGTCGTTGTTGTTAGTTATTCCAATAACTATTTCCCGGTCTACTATAAATCAATGCAAACTTTTTTTCGTGTAGAGGGAGTTCTCAGAATGATCCCCATTGATTTGGGAGGTATGAGACTTCATAGAATTTATTTTATGGCTACTACAGTGAACCCTACGAAAAATTTTTTGAATTGTATTTAGAATTTTGGTTTCTCTCCAATCGATTGGAAATCGTCTGAAACGCGTAAAAACACAATTTTTTTGAGAAAAAAAAATCTTGCCAAGAGTTTCCCCTTGCATTTTTTCAATAACGAAATCAAAACTTCATTCAATTCAGATACTATTAAAAAATTTGAAAACAGTGCGGAAAAGTATGTTTTAATACTTAAAGTTAGAGTTTATGCTTTTTTGTTATTGATTATTTTCCTCCTCCTCTTTTCCTTCTTCTTCTTTTTCATTTTGTTCATTTAACTTCTAAATACAGTAAAACCTCTATAAAAGAACAAAAGTGGTCGCACCCCTTTTGGTTCTTTAATGAGAAAATGATTTCATCTATAGAAATAAAAGAACATAATATATGTATATATACTAGCATGATTGTGATGTTCACTAATGAGAGAATGTTCGATAAAAAAAAACATTTGGTATATTTTTTGTCCCATGGAAGAGAGAGATCACATTTTAATTGAGATGTAAGCGGGTAATTTGGTCATGGATTTGGTTCAATAGTTCTAAAACTTTTTTTTCGTGTAGAGGGAGTTCTCAGAATGATCCCCATTGATTTGGGAGGTATGAGACTTCATAGAATTTATTTTATGGCTACTACAGTGAACCCTACGAAAAATTTTTTGAATTGTATTTAGAATTTTGGTTTCTCTCCAATCGATTGGAAATCGTCTGAAACGCGTAAAAACACAATTTTTTTGAGAAAAAAAATCTTGCCAAGAGTTTCCCCTTGCATTTTTTCAATAACGAAATCAAAACTTCATTCAATTCAGATACTATTAAAAAATTTGAAAACAGTGCGGAAAAGTATGTTTTAATACTTAAAGTTAGAGTTTATGCTTTTTTGTTATTGATTATTTTCCTCCTCCTCTTTTCCTTCTTCTTCTTTTTCATTTTGTTCATTTAACTTCTAAATACAGTAAAACCTCTATAAAAGAACAAAAGTGGTCGCACCCCTTTTGGTTCTTTAATGAGAAAATGATTTCATCTATAGAAATAAAAGAACATAATATATGTATATATACTAGCATGATTGTGATGTTCACTAATGAGAGAATGTTCGATAAAAAAAAACATTTGGTATATTTTTTGTCCCATGGAAGAGAGAGATCACATTTTAATTGAGATGTAAGCGGGTAATTTGGTCATGGATTTGGTTCAATAGTTCTAAAGAAAATTCAAAAATGGTGAATAATTATTTCTCAGGGGATCATTTCTGATCAAGTGAAATTTTTTCCATTCTATAAATTGGTTTTAGTTTCTTTTTGTCCGTACGAGAAGGCAAATTCATTTGAAAATATTTTTGGACACCAGGAAAAAATTCCGAACACCGTTCATTAAAATCGATACGACCTCTCTCCTAGTTCACTGGAACTCCCATATGAAATGCATTTAAGGGTCTGAAATCTGATCCAGTGAAATTTTTTCCATTTTGTAAAGTTATTTTTAATTTCTTTTGTCCGTACCAGAGGGCAAATTCATTTGAAAATATTTTTGAACACCAGGAAAAAATTCCGAACACCGTTCATTAAAATCGATACAACCTCTCTCCTAGTACTATGGAATTTCCATATGAAATGCATTTCAGACTCTGAAATCTGATCCAGTGAAAAAATTTCCTTTCTGTAAATTGTTTTTAGTTTCTTTTAGTCCGTACGAGAGGGCAAATTTATTTGAAAATATTTTTGACGACGATTATTAACAATTTGATTCATATTCAAAAGAATGATCATTAATTACCAAGTGAGTTCGTATGCCGGCAATAAACTGCTAACTGTCAACTGTAAATGCATTCATTCGCCGTTCGTTCTCTCCTCTTCACGTTTCTGTGAATATCGCATGGCATGTATCGATGTGTGCGTCTATTTGATTTTGTATTGTTGTTTTGAACTGATGCTGTGTTTGATAAAAACAAGAAGGAAGAACAAAGAATAAATGAACATTTCGGTTAATGTTTTTTTTCTCTTTATGCTGTGCGTGGAGATGAAAAAACATGTTACACCGTACACAGAGTAAAATTCAATGCTACAAAACAACAACAACCATAACAGGAATCGGCAAGAGGCAATAACAAATCAATATATTTCTGAATTGGAAGAAACGAAAATAATACAAACTAGGGTTCTCAAACGGACGTCCGTGTTTGTGTTCGTCCGGTTCGAAAAGTCGAACATTCGAAAATTATTTCGAACAAACACGGGCAAACAAAATTTTTTTCCGAACAGTTCGGATTGAAAAAAAAATATCCAAGAGCTTTTTTGATAATTGTTTGAAAATTTTCAAAATTTTAATGAATTCTTTCAGCGTCGCAATGTGGTCAAAATATAATAAAATCCTCTTCAAATTATTGAAATTGATTCAGAGAATCGTTTTGTAATACCCAAATATATTTTTATTTCATGAATGGGATTTTCCAAATTAAAATTCCAAATTGAAATTTAATACTTTCTTTAAATTTCAATCCAATCTCATATTGGACATAGAATTCAGTAATAATGGTTCAGTAGTTATGAAGAAATTCAAAATATTTCATCTCTAATTCATTTCAATGAGACCGGATATTTTTTTCTGGACATTTATTTGATCCAAATGTGGAATGATTATTTCTCAGGGGGAGCATTTCTGATTTATAGAGCCATCCATGACTCCGGAAATTTAATCCGAACTCATATTGATCATAGATTTGGTTCAAAATTTCTGAAGAAATTCAAAAAATTTAATTTTTTTTCATTCATCCAATGAGACCGGATATTTTTTTTCTGGACATTTTTTTATCCAAATGTGGAATGATTATTTCTCAGGGGGTAATTCCTGATTTATAGAGCCATCGCCGACTTAGAAATTCCAATCCATACCCATATTGATTCAAAAAATTTCATTTTTCATTCATCCAATTAGACCGGATATTTTTTTATCCGAATGTGGAATGATTATTTCTCAGGGGTCATTCCTGATTTCCAGCGTGGAGATGAAAAAACATAGTATGTACTGTAATAAGTTTTGAACTTTGAACACATTATTTCTTGGATTACTCATACCTTGGTTGCTCGCTTCAACAGTTTGACGAAACTGACTTTGCGCTCGAATTTTTTTTTTTACATTTCGGAACAGGATATCACTCCCGAATCACAACATTTGTTAAAGTGAATGAACTTTGAGCAGGTATTTTATGCAGAGCATGATATCGAAAATCAAAGACACAAACTATGATCGTAACATGTGAAATCAATTATTATCGGATGTTTTTAAATGGTTAGATTCGTTCTAACCTTTCATTTGTTTAGTGATCATATAGAGCCTCAAATTTATTATTTATGGAAAACGATCGTAAAAATCGAATAAATTTATCACGAGAACTTGAAAATCTCGATAGTATTTACATTATATAATTTTTATTCATTCACAATTTCCAGCTCAAACGGAAAAAATATAACAAAAGTAATCTAACGTTCACTGGTAAGAGTGAGCGTTACAAGAGTAACAAATTCATACAGAATGAAGTTAAAGAACGAGAGGAGCCAGGTACCGCATATAATTACTATATTCGGCCTTTTATCCCTTTCTGGCGTATACAGCAGTTGAAATTCGAAACTATCAATTCTATCGATGAAATCCCGAAATTGAATGAAAACTCATATCCGCGCTATGTTTTGCATGATTTGGTACAAACATGGATTGGAGAAAACTCGGAAGACAAAAGTTGGTTCGATAATAAAACCGTTTATGATTTATTAAAAGACGATCTGATTCTGAGAATCAAGTCACAGCTGCCATTAAAAGCATCACGTAAGTTATGATTCTTTCCATTCAGCTTTAATCATATCATTCATACGTTTTTTTTCTCAAAATCAGCGGAAAATATTCATTCCTTGCCAGAATTTGATAATAGAAGACATCTTATATTGGATTGTTGGATGTTATACCAATATAAATATTTTCAAAATGATCAGAACGAGCTTGCCCTCAAGCATTTTCCCATGTGGAATTCTTCGAAAGAGGTTATTTGACACCTAAACAGTTCACATTGTCTAAAGCAACTGATTTGATGAGTCTTTTGGTTCATATACGGTCCAAACGAATTTGACTACTTTGCACCCGAGAAATTTTTGTCACATTTCGGAACGGAATATTACTCACAGAATAAAATATCCCGATGAAATGTTGTGAATTTAAAAGTCAATGATCTTTGTGTAGATATTTTATGCAGAGCGTGATATCGAAAAACAAAGATACAAACTACAATCGTAACATGTGAAATCAATTATTACCGAATGTTTGTAAATAGTCAAATGCGTTCTACGGCATCTATCCACTCACTTTGCATTTTTTAGTGATTAATTTTGGTTTTGAAAATATAAATCTTTTAGTTCAAATACAATCTATATGTTGAGGTGAAAAGAACATCTCAAGATTCATCGCTCGATGAGTTTGATTACCAAAAACGGCTATGGTGGAAAGTTTATGATATCGATGATGATTTGTATAATCAACATTATAAACCAACAGAATTCAACACAGACTTGAAAATTTTATCTACTGAACAGTACATTCCTCCCTTCCTGAAGAAATTTTGTGGAAGTACGGGTTGATTTAGTCATTACGGTTCTTGCGTATATTTTTTTACATGTCATGTTTATATTTTAAGGTGAGGAACATCATGATCACAAGTACGTACAGGATAAACCTGTTATTGAACGTCCTCTAGCTCCCACGTTCAAGCAAAATCCATTTATCAATACCAACACAACGGATAAAAAAATATTTGGTGATCTTCCGCATGAGTTGAAAAACATTCAAATTGATAAGAAGCTTGCTACTAGTTCAGAACTGAATGCTGGGGGAATCATTGCTGAGCAGAAAGAGACCATTAGATCATTGGAAAGCCAGATCGAAAGTTTGAAGAAGATTAATTGTGAAGAAGTGGATAAACTGAATGAAAAAGAGAATCAAATCAAAAATCTGGAGAAAAACTATGGGACATCGCAAGAAGAATTGAAAAGAAAGGTAAATGAAATCGACGGCTACAAAAAAATGTATGGGGAAGCGGTCGGAAAAGTAAAGAAAAGCAGTCGCCAATTGGAGGAAATCAAAACTATGTTTTTCGGCCCAATTGATAAATTTGTTGATTTGTCCAAAGAAGAGAAGCAAACGTTGGAAAGATGCCGTGAATTCATAGAACTGAACTCAACGTTTAGCACTGATGTACTAATAAGGAACAAATGCATAAAAAAGAAAGCGAACTCTATCAAATTAATCGAGGCTTATGCAAAAAATACGTTACTTCCTAAATGTAAGTGAGATAAATTCTATAATTAATTGAATTGGAGTTTGTGTAATATATCACCTTGTTGTCTTCCTCTTAGACCTGTCCAAGTTGGATGAAACCAAAACGAGTGATGACAGACGAAAATTGAGATTGGTTTTTAAAAAACGGATTCTCGACGACCAATATAAGATAAACTCTGAAAAAAACCACATTCGCAGAATGATAGGATGCGAATTCAGAGAAGAGTATCGTACTCTATTGACAAAAATGCTCAGATCTTGTCATGAAATTGAGAAAGAAGAAAAGAAAGCGAACAATGTGAAAGTGGATATCGGTGAAGATATTTTTGATTTGGATATCATACCTTTCTTCACAGAACAAGGTTTGAAATTCACAGATATGTTTGTCGGGCCAATGGGTGAAGAAGCTGAAGAATTATTTAGAAAACTATTCCCACTTTGATGACTCTATCGATGTCACTCTCTGAATAAAACATCCAATAGAGAAATTTTCATAACTTTTTATACTGAGTGTAAAGTGATGCAACTTATAATATCAATTTATCAAGTAAAAATATTGATGCGTTATAGTCGATTGGATCATAGTAAGAATAGATTTATCAAACCATTCGAAATGATTAGATTTTTTGTTCCTTTCGAATTTAAGTTTTCCAGAAAATTGATAAAATGAAACTATAATTTACAGGATCAAAAACATGATTTTCATTCATTTTCGATGTCACTCTCTGAATAAAATATCCAATAGAATACAATGTAAGATACCCGAATAATGTTGAAACCAAATAATTCAAGATGCATTGACTTAGAACATTCATAGATCATAGTAAGAATAGTTTCATCAAAACATTCGAAATGATTCGATTTTTTGTTCCCTTCAAATCTAAGTTTTCCAGAAAATTGATTAAATGAAATTATAATCTACAGGATAAAAAACATGATTTTCATTCATTTTCGATGTCACTTTCTGAATAAAACATCTCAGGGAAAAAGCAAAAACCGGAGACTAGTGACATCTGTGCCTTAAAATGAAAACTATTTGGAATAATATATCCAATTGAATACAATGTAAGATACTCGAATAATGTTGAAACGAAATAATTTTTTAAGATACATTGACTTAAAACATTCATAATATATCATAGTAAGAATAGATTTATAAAACCATTCGAAATTATTCGATTTTTTGTGCCTTTCAAATTTAAGTTTTCCAGAAAATTGATTAAATGAAATTATAATCTACAGGATAAAAAACATGATTTTCATTCATTTTCGATGTCACTCTCTCAATAAAACACCAATCAAAGGGGAGAAGCAATAACCGACGACTAGTGACATCTGCGCCTCAAAATAGAAACTAATTGATATCAAATAGCTTTTCTAAATTTGATACCATTTAGGTAGCTATTTGGAACCAATTAGGCAGCTATTTGGAACCAATTAGGTAGCTATTTGGAATCAATTAGGTAGCTATTTGGAACCAATTAGGTAGCTATTTGGAACCAATTAGGTAGCTATTTGGAACCAATTAGCTAGCTATTTGGAACCAATTAGGTAGCTATTTGGAACCAATTAGGTAGCTATTTGGAACCAATTAGGTAGCTATTTGGAACCAATTAGCTAGCTATTTTTGGAATCAATTAGCTAGCTATTTGGAACCAATTAGGTAGGTATTTGGAACCAATTAGGTAGCTATTTGGAACCAATTAGGTAGCTATTTGGAACCAATTAGGTAGCTATTTGGAACCAATTAGGTAGCTATTTGGAACCAATTAGCTAGCTATTTGGAACCAATTAGGCAATTAGGTAGCTATTTGGAACCAATTAGCTAGCTATTTGGAACCAATTAGGTAGCTATTTGGAACCAATTAGCTAGCTTATTTGGAACCAATTAGGTAGCTATTTGGAACCAATTAGGTAGCTATTTGGAACCAATTAGGTAGCTATTTGGAACCAATTAGCTAGCTATTTGGAACCAATTAGCTAGCTATTTGGAACCAAATAGCTACCTAATTGGTTCCAAATAGCTCCCGAATATTTTTCCCCGCAACTTTTCTACATTACATTTTCACTCTATACCCCTCATATGAGCACGCGTTTCAATTAATCCGTTCGGACTATCGTGCCGACATACAACATGGAATCGATATGTTTTACAAAGAATTGGAATCAGATCAATTTAATGACGATCTGTTTTATTCTAATATTGCATATGGATATTATCGTTTGCGAAGCACAGACAAACTGATCGATCTGTTGTATTTAACAAATAATTCCAGTGCGGCTGAATACTTGTATTTAGATACTCAACAAAATAAAAAAGAAAAGAGAAATGTATCAATCTCTTTGCCCATATTCTCGATTGGATTATTGTGTTTTTCCATTGGATGCTGTCTGCAGCATAAATTAATTCATACGTGATAGTTAGAAAAAGAAGTGTTAGTAATAAAAAATTTCCGCATGCAAAATTTTGAAATAAAATCTTTTAACCAGCTGATTATTTTTATTATGTTCATAAAATGGATATAATAATTGTCCCTTTCCAAGTAGAAAAAGAGATTTAATGCTATAATCACTTGTGAATATTCACCATCAATGTAAAAAATAGAATAAACACAGTGTATCATTTTTAGTTACTACATTATTTAGAGAACTTAAATATTACTGATGTTTAATTATTATCAAATATTGACAGTGAATATCCATAAGGCACGTGCAACAAGCTTCTTCATATTCAAAGGTAATATTAAAATTCAAGAAAAAACTAATATTTTATTAGCAGTGTGACCCCCACATAGGTAATAGGGTCAATAAGACAAAAATAAAAAAAAATTCAATGTAAATCAAAAGTTGAATGTAATTTAAATGAAAATCAAATAACGGATTACTTTCATATTGCTCAATATTCAGTCGACTTCATCAGCGCTCTCAGCAATATCAGGTTCATCCTGCTCAATTTCTATATGTTCATCTTGTCCCTTCCTTGTGATGTCTTTAGTTTGTTGCAAATTATCTAGCTCGTCCCTTTCCATTTTATCGGCCATATCTTTTTTCAATGCGTTTGAAACATGGATGTTGATTCTTGCGCTTAAAACCTTTATGTCTAACTTATGCGCAACATTAAGTAGATCAGTAAGGTTCATATTGTTGATGTCTG
>GL502480.1:0-12374 GCA_000149185.1 Mayetiola destructor
TTGGCGCAGTCGCATTTCTGAACAAGTGTCTTCGAAGCTTGCTCGAGACGACAGAAATTTGTGGGTAAATAAACTAAAAATAATTGGCAGATTTATAAGAATGAAAAAACAATGAGAAGTGTTAAAAATTTTGCTCTGAATACTTGGATTCAAATGTCCAGTGGAAGAATTGAAAAAGAACAATTAACTGTGAGTGAAATTTCAACAAAGAACGAGGGTAAATTTTTGGGACAATCATATTCAAATAAAAAATTGTTCAACTTCAAGAGACCAGCAAGTGACTCAAAAATCGATTACGAAAAATTCTGAATAAAGGAAATTCTTCGAATTGATAAAAGAGCAAAAGACATAATGACTGTTTAGTCTGTGCATGGAACGATTAAATAAACAATCGAATAATATTCAAGATAAACCGTCAAAAAAGTGAATCAAAAACGAAATATGACCGCGATTGGTCGCGTATGAAGCAAGATAATAAAGTTCAGTGGTAAATCAACCAGAGCGGAGAAGGAAGGAAAGAAAAGACACGGAATTCACATATTTTGAATATTGATAATTTTGAATAAGTTATACAGACAGAAGAGTGACCGCGATTGGTCCCGTTCCTCGGTAATCAATCCGTTTTATTTGTTCGTCACCAACAGTTTTTGACAACATTGAATTATTAAACAAACAAATTCCAGGGAATGTTACAGGAAACGAGAAAAAAAAATAATTCAGACATAATTGGACAAAAAATTTCATGGTGAACTGTGAATATTCTTTTTTGATCAAATTGGGGAAATAAATTAGCTTGAGTGACCGCGATTGTTCTCGTTGAACATTTATGTGAAGAAAGTAACAACGACAAAAAAGCTAAACAAAAATAATTCGATTACATTGAAAGTAAAAACCGACAGCGTGGTTATTTTGGTGATTTAATTTGGCGCATTATATTCACATGGTTTCAAATCGGAATTAGCAAGATACCATCATAGTCAATCAAATTGGAACAGAAGATTATTATCATCCCACAACCAAATCATAGCAGAGAAGAGACGTTAAACAACCGGAATCCAGATTGAACAAACAACAACAGCTAAAATGGTGAGTGGAACCGATTTTTAAATTTCTGAGTCAACTAGGGATTGTGGAACATCAGAATACATAAAAAACGAGAAAAAAAAAATAACCAAACAATTATCTTTGTTAATTTATGAATAATAAGGATTTGAGAACTTTCAAACAAAATTAAATGAGTATAATGAAATACAAATTATTGAATTTAGTTACAGTAAATTTCGGAGTTGTTGTTTAAAAGAAGTTTACTTTCGAATTAAGAGAACGAAGGGGAATGCAAAATATTTTGAATGAAATAGGTGTTCTGGAGTCAAATGAATTGAAATAATTTTTTGATAAGTTTAATTTACTTTTATTAATTCATGATTAAAACAAATTAGGGGTATTTTAATCGGCTGGGAGCTTGAATTTAAATTCTGAATATTTTCTTAATTGAATTCGTGAATGTTTTCGACTTTTGATCAAGATTTGAATCGGATTTTTTAATTGCAGCGGGGATCAATCGATCTAACTTTTAAATCATATACAATATTTTCTTTACTTTTTATGTCTCCTCTTTTTTCATAAATCTTTGCACGTATTCGTCGAAACCGTTGCATGTAAAATTAAAATTCCTTTTTGAATAATAAATGAATCCGTTCGGTTTGAGAACGCCAATTTCACCGAAGTCACTACGTTCTGAAAAGTCAAGGTTGCAACGCGAGTTGAATGAATTGAACGGCACAAAAAGGGTGCTTCGTACACCAACTAGTATACAGAAAACAATTACGGAAAACGATAAGATTCAAATTGATGATAGAATAGGGGAAATAGTACTACGCATAAAGGAAATTGATAGAATCACGCGCAAAAAATTAAAGGGGGTCAAAACATCGATCACTTTTGAACCAGTAGTAGAAAGAATTCCGCGTAATTTTCCATCTGAATCTTCAGAAAGCGCTAACGATTCAAATATTTCGGACGAACAAATGGTATTTCACTCTCCGAAAAAGTCGAATTCAGACACTCCCGGTGACGCAAATTTGGATTCAACGTTCACTACAAACATGGAATCCGAGGAGATCAAACGCATTCGGGAGGAATATGAACGAAAAATCGAAAAAATTGAATTGGAAAAACTTGAATTAGAAAAACAGAAAAAAGAACTAAAAGACAATGCAAGGGAAATTGACAAACAAAATTCTGAACAACGGCGATTTTTACAACAACAAATAAATTCACTTTCGGACCGCCAACGTGCATCTAATACCGAAAAGAATGCAAGTAGTTCTGAAAATTTCGATCTTCGTCCACCCCAAAGCACAAACAATTCAAGAAATTTTGATTCGCATCCATCGCACGGTGCAAACAATCACAATACCGATTTTAATTCGCGTCCAACACAAAATTCCAGGGCGGGAAATTTTGATTCGCATCCACCGCACGGTGCAAATGATTACAATGCCTACTTTAATTCTCGTCCAACACAAAATTCCAGGGCGGGAAATTTTGATTCACAAAATCAAAATAATTCAAGAAATTTTGATTCGTATCCATCTCACGGTGCGAATAATTACAATACGAATTTTAATTCACGCACGCCAAGAGATGCAAATGCTGGAAACTTTGATTCTCACACATCAAAGAATCCAAATGACTTTCGAAATTTTGATTCAGGGTCACCTCATGGTGCAGATAATCACATGAACTTTGACAACCGTCCGTCACAAAATGCCGGTGATTTTGAAAGTGATGGCCCACGCCCTGCACGAAATTCAAATAATTTCAGACAATCGGAAGAACACCCATTGCACAATTCTTATTATTCTAAATATCACGACTCACGTCCAAATCCCAATTATAACCGAAATCATGATTATAATTATTCCCCAAACGAACCAAATATGGATGTTTGGGATGATCATGATGACTGGCAACCAAATAACAAGAATTATTATGATAATCATGGCAACAATCAAAGGCAACGGGTCAACCCATGTCGCAACATTTTTCTGCGTCGTTTACAAACTTTGCCAGTATTTTCTGGTGAATCTCGCCAAAAATTACGCGATTTCATCGATATTGCCGGGGCATTATATGACTCATGCACCAGCGCGGCCGAGGAACATGAAGTAATCGAACAGATTAATCTTCAGCTTAGGGGCCAGGCTAGAAATGTTCTGAGCATTAATCGCCGAGACTGGTATGCCATAAGACGTGAGCTCTTAACTGAATTTTCGTATTTGAACGGTCGTGAAATCATAAATAGCAAACTTGAAAATCTGAGACAAAAGACAGATGAATCTATGGTAGATTACGTTGATCGTGCCAGAAAATTATTACAGGAAAAGAACTGCTCTTACAATGAATTGCATCGTGATCAACGCGAAGAACATGACCGAATGGCAAAACGTGCTTTTATTCGCGGTATCAGCGACCCAAAATTAAGGGATCGTATGATCACAAGGGGTGCAACATCTTTGCAGGATGCTATTGCGCATGCAGTTGAGACGGAATACGAGGGTGTGAGCTATGTTCCAAACAATGAACTGTACTGCAAATACTGTAAAAAGAATGGCCACCGCGAGCGCGATTGCCACGCCAAAAATCATGAAAAGAGTGATCTTGGACAGTTGGTAAATGCGTTCAAGGGAATGAAAGTATCAACCGGTCCGAATTTCTCAAATGGTGACCGAAAATTCTCTGCACGTTCGGAAAATCGTAATTTCCAAAATTCTGACTCTCGAAGTGGAAATGGCAATGATAATCGTAATTTCCAAAATTCTGACTCGCGGGGCGGAAATAACAATAGTCGGGCCAACATAGAGGGGAATGGCCAACGAAACACGGACCTACGTGGCTCTGGCCAACGTTCTGGTGGCACAAATAATCGTAATGATCAGCGATTCGCGGGTACAATTTCGGCCCAGAATGATGATGATACCGCAAGCGAACACAGCCAGAATTCCGATTCAAATGAGGGGGAAAACTAAAAAGGATGAAACAAAACGACCGAAACGTTTCATCCGAAAACCATATTTTATCGGTCAAATTCCAAAAAATCGACAATGACGAACAAACTTTAAGAGCAATTAAAGATATGCAAAATTTCACGATTCAAAATTTCACAATAATCAAACAAAGGGTTGTGGTAGAAGGTAGCGCGGCATTCATTTTTTTAACCACAAGCTTTGCAAATAAACCATTGAAATTACTGATCGATACTGGGGCTAGTATTAGCCTGGTGGCGATGGATTCAATTAAAACAAACATAAAAGGTGACAATCATAGGGTCAATTTATTCGGAATAGTTGGCAAAGATACTTTCGTTCAAACGAATGGAATGGTTCATGGCAAATCCGTTATAGATGGATATTTTTTGCCCACGTCGTTTCATATAATCGACCGCAAATACGCCGGCCTAGCTGACGGGTTTTTGGGGTTCGATATTTTGTCGCATTATGGAACAAATATAGACCTTGGTGAAATGCACATAACGCTCAAACCCGACCAAGATTTCAACAAAAAATTATTAAGGGAACTTAACGTTCAAATGCCTGTTCAGAACACAAACGTTTTGCAGGAAAAGGCAAAGGTCGGGAAAAAATTGAATTGCATCAATCAAAATGGAAAAACAATCAACAAAAACATTTGGATAAACATTCCAAACATGAATGGCGAACAAGCAGATCAATGGTTTGACCAACATTATAGCAAAACTATTTCAAACTTGGAAAATGAAATTCGAAATAGATTGGGAAAACAAAACTTGAATGACGGGAATGAGATAGACAAACTTGTTCAAGCGACATGTTATTTCATGCAAAATTCAGAACGGGGGGCAACCTATAAAGTAAAGAAGATGGAATTGACTTCCAGAAAACAAAATATTTTCACATCGCATCAAAATATTGACACCGATAATACCAAAGAATCCGAAATTAGAGATCGTGCACAAAAAATATTTGAAAAATTAGATTTCCACCATTGCTCTAATGATGAACGCAACTTCATAAAATCAATTTGTTTTGATTTTCCATATCAATTTTACTTAGATGGTGACATATTGGGTTGTACAGGGGTCATGAAACATAAGATAAAACTGATTCCCGGCGCGAAAACGGTAAATATTCGACAATATAGAATACCGCATAGTCACAGAAAGCCGATGGAAAAAATCATTAAAGAATACGAAGAACAGGGCATCATAGAAAAGTGTCAATCAAGTTCCAATAACCCTTGTTTGTTGGTCCCGAAAAAGGATGACCAGGGGGAGAAGTCGGATTATCGATTTGTTGTGGATTTCAGAAAAGCAAATGAGATCATGGAAATTGAAAATTTTCCAATTCCTTTAATCGATGATATTCTTGATGGACTGGGTGGTAGCAAATACTTTACTACGCTGGACATTAAGGGTGCTTTTCATCAGATAATGCTGGATGAAGAATCAAGAAAATATACGGCATTTACTGTTGGCAGTTTCCAATACTGGTGGAATCGCATGCCAATGGGATTAGCACCGGCGCCATTAACGTGGCAACGCGTCATTAATATCATCTTAAGGGAATTGATTGGAAGGGGGGTTTACGTCTACTTGGATGATGTGATAATCTATGCCAAAACGCGAGAAAAACATGACTCGATTCTGAGAAAGGTCATGGAATTATTGAAAAAACACAATTTACAATTAAAAATTTCAAAGTGCATTTTCTATGCCAGAAAATTTGAATATTTGGGTCACATTATTTCACCTGAGGGAATCAAAGCCAATCCCAAAAAGGTTGAAACGGTAAAAACGTATCCTAGACCAACTAATGTGAAACAGGTACAAATGTTTCTTGGCTTGTGCAACTACTACCGCCGATTTGTCAGGGATTTTGCACGGTTGGCAAAACCAATTAGTTCCCTTTGCAAAAAGGAACAACCATTTATTTGGACTAATATCCAACAGGAAGCATTCGAGAGATTGAAAAACGCATTGGCGGAAGAGGTAACACTTGCTTTTCCGGACTTTGAACAACTGTTTTATGTCACCACGGATGCTTCTGATATGGCTATTGGAGGTGTGCTCTCACAGGGAGAACTACCAAATGATCGTCCAATCCAATTTTACAGTAAAACATTAACAGATACACAAAAAAGATACTCGACTATTCAAAAAGAGCTCTGTGCTATGGTTGAATGCATTCGTGTTTTTCGCCCATACCTTTACGGCCGTTATTTCGTACTCATAACGGATCATAAACCGTTGTGCTACTTGTTTAATATGAAGGATTGTGGTTCAAGATTATTCCGTCAGAAGCTCGAATTAATGGATTACAATTTCAAAATTATCCACAGACCGGGTGCCCAAAATCAGGTGGCTGACGCACTGTCAAGAATCGAACCATTGTCAATTGAAGAAATCATAGACATTGAAAACAAACGGGAAACGTGCTTCGTACTAACACGCGCTCAGGCTGAGAATGAGACTGAGAAATTGACAGACAATATAAATTACACAATAGAGGAAAGAAACGGTACTATTCTGAATAGAAGGGGTTTTGATCTCGTTTTTCATTTGCTTCCAACGGAAGATGATACATTGAAAAATAAAATTATGGACAAATTTGGAATCACGACATTCTCCAATCAATGGAAAAAATACAATGATTTTCACTTTGCGCGAATTATTTCAAACCAATTCGCTCATCGCAATAACGTAATACCAACCGAATTATGTGTCGGGGAAATACTCAAAATTTGTCAGCAATATCGGGCTGAAAATATAGCGGTTAATGTGGACTATGAAAATCTTGCACATTACATTTATTTCAAGGCTATATTTCAAAGAATTTTCAGAGCAAGTGGCATTAGCACGGTATTCTTCTTGAATAAAATTGTTGAAATCAGGGAACAAAATGATGTTGAAATGATTTTGGAACTGTATCATAAATCTTTACTTGGGGGTCACATTGGGTCAGAGAAAATGCAAAGAACCATTTCAAAATTTTACAAATGGGATAATATGTCAAGGGACATTGCAGAATATGTTAAAAAGTGTGCAGTATGCGAAAAAACAAAGGTTTTTCGAAACACAAAGGTACCCATGCAGGTTTCGAGCTTGGGTGAGGTACTTTTTGATCACACATACATTGATTTTGTCGGACCAATTTCGCCACAAAGCGCAGAGGGACACAAATACATATTCACTGCAATGTGCGATCTCACGAAATTCATGGTTGCAATACCAACAAAAGACAGCTCTGCATTAACCACGGCTGAATGTCTATTTAACAACATCCTATTTACATACAATTTTCCATCTAAAATCATTTCCGACAATGCATCAAATTTCAATTCAAAAGTTATTCATGAATTATTGAGGATGCTTAGAATCAAAAAACCATTCGTCACACCGTACCATCCACAAGCAAATATAGTTGAAAGGGGTCATCGAACATTAAATGCCTATTTGCGTGCTTTCGCATCAAAAAACAAAGAAGAGTGGCATAGTTTACTTAAATTCGCTATGTTCGCTTATAATAATGCGGTTCATTCGGTGACGGGATATACGCCACACGAATTGGCACACGGATTTAAGATTCAGATACCAAATCATTTATCAAAACCAAAAATAAATTATAATTATGACAACTTGGCTGATAATGTAAGAAACACCATGGCATCAACTCTTGAAATAGCCAGGGAACATTTGATGAATCGGAAATTGATAAACAAAAGATTTTACGACCAGAATACTCGGGGGGTAGATTTTAAAATCGGCGACATGGTACTTATGCGTAATCAAACGAAAAAAGACAAATTTGACGACGTATATAATGGACCGTTTCAGGTCACTGATACGTCGGAGAGCTACGTTGAAATATTGCGAAACGGCAAACGCCAAAGAATCCATAAAAATCTACTAAAAATATCGAATGCTAGCGATCAATGAATTTGTAACTAACCAAAAAACGAACGAAAAATAAATACAGTCATGAAACAAAATGATAAAACATGAAAATTCACACCGAACTATTATCTTATATCGACAGATCGCAACCAAACTATTCGTCATCATTTCCATTTTAACCTGTGGTCTAAGCTGGGATTTCCAGGAGCAAGAACATAAGTCTGGACTTATTTTCGTTCTATTGGACCAGGCAAGAACCAGTTTCGACACGTACACAATAGTTTATCACATCGACATCGGTACCTACAGAAATTTAACTAATCATGTAAATACATGCATTGATAATATCAGTAAATTATGCCAAAGAACACCCGAAAAAGAGGAATCATGTTTTCTTACAATCAAGCAATTACAAAATCAGGTAACGTACATGAGACGAGACGAAACTGACATTGACGCATACAAACAGCGAGTAATCGAAAAACGTTCTAAGCGGTCATGGGAGACAGGAGGTGAATTTTTTCATTGGGCATTTGGTTTGATGGATGCAAAACGAGCAAGAAAACACGACCAACGAATCACGGCGAATGAAATAAAGACCGAACGAATTTTGAACTTGGTAGAAGAAGAAACTGTTTACATTAGGGAAGTAATAGCAATGACAAACGAAACATATAATGAAATTGCCCGTGAGTTAAATGCGCTATCACGAAAGACAACTGATTATTGGGCAAGAGCAAACAAAGACTTAAAATCGATAAATTTAGCAGACAAAATTTCAGAATTAAATCATTTGGCCGGTGGCTTGATAATGGAACATGGTAGACTTTCACAACAAATCATAAGATGTTTGGAAAGCGCCATGAATGGACAAATCACACAATTAATTCCACTGGAAAAATTAACTGAAGATCTTGGTATCGTTGCCAAAAATTTGGATGAAAATCAACGGTTGCCAATAGAATTGGGAACCGAAAACCCACTTCACATTTTTAAATTTTCATCAATTTCTGCATCGCTATATGGGAATCGCATGTATATCGAGATCAATATTCCGATCATAGAACGCGAGCTATATTCGATCTATAAAATTATTCCGGTACCAACTAAGGTTTCGGGTAACACTTTGGTAATTAAAACAACAATGGACTATGTAATGATTAACAATAACGATAATAAATACATTCCAATCAAGACTGACGAATACACAAACGCACAACGAAACATTGGGGGTGAAAAAATAATAAGACCAGCCGAGAATGCACACTCTGATTTCGAACAAACGTGCGAAATTAACATTATGAAAAACCCATCAAAAAAGATTATCATGGAATTATGTGAGACAAAAATTTTACCGAATTCGAATTATTTTATCCCAATTAACGCCAATGATTTATATTATGTATTAATCAATCACCCGGTGTCGGCATATGAATATTGTAGAAACAAAATATCCGAGAGCCATCATTTTGAAGGAAGCGGTGTTTTAAAATTGCAACAGGATTGTCGAATTAATACGGATAAAATCAGTCTTAGACCAAGAACAAATTACAAAATTAATAGCGACGGCATTATTGAACTTGGCAATCGTTTTGAAAATACTGTCATTGACACTTTCATGGAAAAGACAATGAATTTGGCAAATATTACAATCGAAATTCCAGAAATGACGATTTTAGTAAAAAATCACATTGCCGATTTCAATGAATTGGCCGAAAGAGCCGAAAAATTGATTGAAAAAACAAGAATGGAAAAACGTTTCGAGGACCTAGTAGAAAAATTCGCAAAGGAGAAAAAATACATGGAGAGTAGAATGGAAGATATTCATAACGGCGACTGGATCTCATTGGGATCATCATTTGGGTTATCCACTGTAATTTGTATTGTCGTTGTAATTCTGGCGGTAAACTATGTACAAAGGAAATTTTTCAACGTACAGACATGGCAAAAATTAACCGGTTATTTGGAATCTTTAGATCCACAAATGATTCCAAAACTATTTGTACAACGGGTGTTTCCAAAAACCCCGATAGCACCCAGACAACAACATCGAAACCAGGACATTGAATTATCTGAAGTTGTGACTCAATGATTTCATCAAAACAAAAATAAGAACGAATAATCTCGTATCAAAATTTTGAACAAATATTGGCTATCTCAAACGGAATACGATTCTTCTATCCTGAGCATGAATTTAACCACTTAAGTATTAAGATCAATCAATAACTTCATTTATTCATTTTATCCCTTTTATTTTATTTACTTACTTTATCATTTTTGCCATGAATACGCAAACGTGGAAAATGCAATGCTAAAACTGGCCCATTTCAAATAAATAAATAAATAAATGAAAATGCACGAAGTACATGGGAAAACATATTTTAATTTTATTTAAAAGAAATAAAATAATGACATTTGCCAATATTGATATCAAATGAGCATTATGGGAAATGGAAACGGCAAATTTTAGAGAAAAAAAAATAAATGTAATGTACATCACTTTGATTGATACAAAGACAACAATCGTTCACGTGTACGGACGTTATGTTCACCTGGTGACAAGCCATCAAAGTCCACATGTGTTTGGTTGGATTTCAAAATTTTATTAACATTCGGTCTCAGCACACCAAACAAATTACAAATTTTCGTTTTATTCGGCTCAATTCCATTATGTTTATGCTCCCGAATCGCCTTAACGGCTAACCAAAATCGAAGAGAGTGACACATGTTGACATCAACGGTCAATGGCAGGGGGATAACATCGTGTGACATTAAATCGGAATCACTGATACGTTGCATCATGGGACGTCTCAACAATTGATTGCCATTGTCGCTTGTGTTTCCGACTTTAACATTAGTGGTCACCACAACATCATTTTTTCCATTTTGTAAGTTCTCTGATGAATGCAAATCCATTGACTCTTCGATAATTGGTAAATTCATAATCGCATTGGGATCAGTAATATCTTCAGAATCAGATTGATCGTCACCATCATATGGGCGAATATCAACATTCTGAAAACAATCTGGAGCCGGTACACCCAAATATTGATTTCCCAATTCGATTCGAATGACAGTTTCGCCGGTCGGTGGATAAAAACGATAACGTCGAATTTTCCCGTCGGCATTTTTTGAAAAGTAAACCACTGGAGACACGGTTTGACTAGTTGAAACGGAAACCTCAATTAATAAACAATTTTCATTAAATATGTAATTCTAACACAAATCCGAAACATTGAGCATTTGCATTTCTACGGGCTATAGATAACACATGGCTGTTCCTTTTTTTTTTTTTGATTTTTTTTTCATCACTTACTTGATATTAACGCAGAAGAACTAAAAGAAATCCGAAAAATCGATGAAAAAAAAAAAAAACTTCACGAACAATCAATTATTGGTCACTCGATCTTATGTAATGATCATGAAGACATAATATTGGATACAATAGGGAAAATTCAATCGAAAAAAGACCCAAAGGGAAATGAAAAAAAAATGGGAAAAAGTTATAATAAGTATAATAATAAAAAATTTCCGCGTATTAATGTTGACTCAGAAACGGTTCCACAAAACAAACTTTAAAATGACTTTCTAATGAATGAAAAAATTAATGTGAAACGATTCAACCATAATTACTTATAATAATTAAACTTTATGAAAAATAATCAAACCAATCCGTGAAACATGAACACCAAATTAGTATTAAGTTTAAAAGGACAACATAAAAAATACACACCAATTCACTATTTAGCCAAAGCAAAAATATAAAACAAATTAAATTCAAACATTTCAGAGGAGCAGTGCATCGAAAAAACTTTCGAGGGGGAAAAATACAAACATTCTAACAAATTTCATTATAAACGACAATAATTGAGAGCACCGCACCTCGTTATGTACACACAAATACGATTAAGACATTTAATCATGCACAAAAGAAAGGTGAAAGAATAGATACGTCACGAACACAATATTTAATAATCAATGTTATCAACAACAAAGAGAAGAAAAAAAAAACTTTTCGAGATTTGACATTTAGAACACATGAGGAAAAATTATGGGATTGATCTAATTTAGAAATCTGACATGAAATAGAATCGAGACACGGAAAACAATATCAAAAAGTAAACACGAACTCACTCCATAACTACAAATTTAAGAAACAAATGTTAAAAAGGGAAAAAAAAATGAAAAATGATTAATTTTATGATAATAATCCTTCCGAACGAGTCTGGAAACAACAAGGGAATGATCAATGTCAAGAGAAATGTCAAAACATAACATTTACACAACACAATGTACATGACAGCTCCACCATCGGACATTTACAATATGAAAAGCGCGAAATACAAAAAATAATCACATTCAGTTTGGGAAAAAAAAAAAGAAGAGAAAAATCATTCAGTTAAATATTCCGTAACACAAAAGTTTCCGATGGGGGGGAGAG
>GL502481.1:36946-58050 GCA_000149185.1 Mayetiola destructor
TTTGATCTGCGCTTTGTTCCGTTTTTGCATCTTTCAGCCCTCTGCTGTATGTAGTTGATTGTTGTTCTTATGTTGATGGTTGCAATTTAATCATCGATGTAGCTTTTTACGCTAACTTCGAATTATTTGTTGAAAAACAAAACATTGCATATTAGTAACCATTCTAGTGGATTTTTTTGACGTAAGTATTGTTATCGTTATATTGCAGAACTTCCTCAAATTAATTAGAAGTTTACTTTTCTGAAAAAATTCATCTTTCTGACATTGGGGAACAGTTTTCTTTTTAACTTTAAATTTAAATCCTAGCATTTTCTCCTTATTTTTTTGACATCATTCTATCCAATTTTTATTGCTTTTTTCATGAGCAAAGGCTGAAAAGTAAGCGTGAAAATATGGAGTTTCAAAAACAGATCCATAGATAGTAACTATTGGATACGTTCCAATGCACCAAGCTCAAATATTAAATAACATTATAACACATCGCGAGAATACAAAAATTTGCCTGCTGTTTGCTTCCAATGTCCATTGTGTATTACACAATGTGTACCAAGTACATTGTATTACATATTATCATGAATTTATGATTTTCGTTCCATTGATCTTTTTCTTTCTCACGTTTTCTTGTTGCTTTTGCTCATGTTATATATAATAAATGCCACACTTAACTTGATTACTAAATCACTGACTGTCGGGATATTTTCATCAAATCTCGGGTTTAGATTTGGGGCAAATTAGCTTGAGTGAATTCGACCCATCATTAAATATTGAAAAAAAAAAATGAAAAACATTCGAAATTAGCGTATTTTGCTGCCATCAATTCGTTAGTCGCTTCTTTTTATGAATGAGAATAATTTTTCAGCTGAGAAATGACAAATGACAAATGACAAAATGTAACCGATGACGAGTCCTTAGTGCACCTCATGTGGAATATTTTTTTTTTAAAGATCATTTTAAATTATTTTATCGAAAAAGAAATATAAATCAAATGTGCAGAGATAACGAAAACGATAACCGCAATCAAAAGTCAATTGGTAGAATGAAATGATTTTTGTTGTTCGCAGTGTTTCCTGCCATTCAATGACAATACACAATATACATATTACGAGCCATCGTGAATTGAGGGGAGCGTCTTACTTGAACAAATGCGATTTGAGAAACCTCATCAAACCACAGTCTACAATTCACAATCAAAACCAAAAATTGATCATTGTTTGTACACAATGCATGATAATATGTAATTTATATTCAATCGGAAACAATGCATTCAAATTATTATCATTTTTATTATTATTCCGAACACAAATTCGAAGAAATGGACAAAGAGACTATCAAAAGTGAGTGAAAATGATCATAAAATAATTCAATAAAATCATTGAATTGTCATATTGTTTTTTGTTTTGCTGTTTGTATGTTGATTGATATTGCGTTGCTTATTACCTCGATTTTTTCTCCCGCTCTTTCTATATTTTTGTTAACGAATAGCCAATGGATATACATCTTACGGTTCAGGTTTTGTGTGACATTTAACATGAATTACATCATTTTTGATTGAATTCTATAGAATTCCAACGGGCGATTTGAACTCAATGATTGATGAAAATGATGCGAATGGTTCGGATACAGTTGAAGGTATCTATCTACATATCATCCAATGTAATGATACCGATTTTATGCACAGTAAATTTCCTTCAATTATTTGCTCATTTCAATTACAGAATTCATCTAAGCTATGACAGGTGAAAGCAAATTTAAATTGGGGGCGCACCCTTTGATATTTACATTGTTCATCATTAAAATTTGGGATTTCGTTTATAAATACAATTATCTTTACATTTCATTTCAGGCAAAAATTCGATAGAACTGGAGAAGCAATTTGAAAAGGTTCATGAATTTAAATTGTCTTTTCGAACACACACACACACACACACACACACACACACACACATTGTTAGGACAAATTCACAATAATTTGATTGTAGTTTGATTTTTTTGTATGTCTGTCCTTGGTTGAAATTTTTACGTTTTATCCTTTTGAATATAATTGAATATAGTATCTTTGATAGGATAATTAAGAACAACAGCAATTATTGAAATTTCGAATCATGTACTCACACACATAAGCAAATATTTGAATGGTTTAGATGCATCGTAAAATCGACTGAAGGATTCTGATTAAGCGTGGCTTGAAGGCCGGATGGTAAGTCAAGTGAAATGATCGAGTAGAAATGACAATAAAAATTAATGTTAAGCAGCTGCTGTCGCCGAACTGCACATGACATGTTATCACAATCGATAACAAGAATTATTCTTAATAGTTTTTCTTTTTGTTCATAACAATTTATACAATATTAGGCATTAAGCACCGACATAGCTTAGAACATTCAAATGGTAAATGGTGGAATATAGCGGCGGGAATTGATTGATTGATCGAGCAGTTGATTTATTTTTTCTTCCTTTGATTGTGAATCAATTGTATTACATCTTATATCGTTTCTATTTGCGGTGAAATGATTCATAATGAAAATGAATTTGAAAATGAGAATAGAAATACATTGAACAAATACAGGTAGCACACCCCTTTCACACATCTCCCATACAAAAATTAACTTTTCCGAAGAGTCAAAAATTGCAAAAGTTGAAGTTCAGGCATTTTTAGAGTCCAGATAATCGCAGTTATAACAATCTGACTGTGGTAATATGATAGGAGCATCCAATAGGAGCATTTTGAGCTACAGAAATTGGTTACTAGTACAGATAAAAATTTTATGAAGTTTTTTTAAGTTCAACAGTTCAGGGCAGTCTGAGTAAAATTCGGTTAAATGACCGCCATTTGAAAGATTGCAAGCTTCGTACGATTCGAACTCCAGAAACAAGTGGAAGAAATATTCGTACGAAATTACCGAAGACCCTGTATATATACATATATATATAGAATCAAATGGATAATATGGATGATGGTTGTTGGTTTTGTTATAGATAAAAGATCAATTTGACTACATGTCACTTTGGCTTCAGGATAGAAAAATTCCATGTGCCATTTTGAATGAACCACTTTATTATGAATTATATTACATTTGGTTTGTAATTAACAGTAATTAACCAACAACAAATATTTGAATTAGTTTCATCTATAGCCTTTGACATTGTTGTGAGCCGGCAGCTGCTACCTATCGGAATGAAGATGAATGCGAGAATTCAAACTTTGCATATTCCAAATTAAGAATGCGAGACTGAACGAAAACTATCTTCACATATTCATATTTATTGACTTAACTGACATATGTAGCCCGAAGAAAATGAAATTGACTTAAAAGTAAATAACAATTACGTTAATTAAGTAAAGCAATTTGTACGAAATGACATCAAAATAGCTGGTATTCAATTCTGATTGAATATTACAAAAGGGACAAAGTTGATGTGTGTGTGCTGAGAGTTGACTGAATGGTATCGAAGACATTAAGAAAAAAATAATTATTAATAATAATAATAATAATAATAATAATAATAATAATGGATCAACCCGACCTGGCCCAATCTTTAGAAATGTGATTCGCTATTTATTCACATTTCGGAGTCCATATTAGTTGAGCTGGAAGGTAAATCGGCAGGTAAAAAGTGAAACTAAATATGAAAAGGAAATATATAAGCTAATTTGAAAGGGAATGTCTGAGCATTGTTTTACTTCATTCTAGCATATATATGTATATACACGGTTAATTGTGGATGTCTTTTTTGTTCCGTCAATAAACGGAATACATTTCTTCTCAAAATTCCTTATTGAATTTTGACAATATCCCCTATCCGTCGAATGCTTCGATTTGTAAGTACATATAAAGTTTCAATTTATATTTGAATTAAATTGAATGGAATATGTCTATTTCATTCAGTACAAAAGCTTATTTTACGGATAAAAAAAAGAATAGAATCATTGACGATTGAATATTGATTTTATATGAAACATTTTTATTATTTAAAATAATTTTCGATCGTCGTTCATGAAATATAGTGGTTCATTCTTTAATTTCGTTGACAACAAGAGAAAAGGTCAAAAATTCTAATTGTTTGAATTTCTGAATCGCGTAAGAGAAGTTTTTATTCTTGTATTTTTTTGCTCATTGTTGGCGAAAGGATAAATTTTATAATATAGTTCAACAACGTGCTGAAGATCAAATTTCATTCAGTCGATTATGTTAAAAAAAAGAATAGAATCATTGACGATTGAATATTGATTTTATATGAAACATTTTTATTATTTAAAATAATTTTCGATCGTCGTTCATGAAATATAGTGGTTCATTCTTTAATTTCGTTGACAACAAGAGAAAAGGTCAAAAATTCTAATTGTTTGAATTTCTGAATCGCGTAAGAGAAGTTTTTATTCTTGTATTTTTTTGCTCATTGTTGGCGAAAGGATAAATTTTATAATATAGTTCAACAACGTGCTGAAGATCAAATTTCATTCAGTCGATTATGTTGAAAAAACAACAGCTATCTTTCAGTCCTAATTTTATTAGAGGGTCAGATAATGGCTTCGTTAAAATATTTTTTTCACTTCTTTTTCTTCTTATTTGGGAATTGAAATTGAATTTTTGACTCGACGATATGTCTTAATGGGCAGCTGAAATGTTATAGGCTTAGCTAAAAATGGCTCATGTCACAGCGACAGTAGTGGATCGATCGTTTTCGCATATATCTATGATCTCATCCATTTCCTTGCTATGCAAAAATTCGCAAAAATTTCGTTTCTCTTTCAATTTTGAAAAAAATGTCGAGAAGATAAAATGCTACTATTGGGGCCGTATGCGGTGATAAGATTTAGAAAGAAGAAGATTTAAACACAAATTGAAAAAATAGGTGCTAATGGCAGCAGTAAAACCTTGATGATATTATGAGTCTGGTCGCAGGCATGGCTCTCAACAGACTTCCGAGCATTTCATATAATAATAATAAATTTGAATCTGACAAAATTAGCATGATGCCTTTGCTACCCCCACTGCTTGTTAAATTAATTAAATGGGCAACATCTTCAATGTAATTGGCCTAAATTTGTAATATGGAACCAAGGGAAGAAAGAGAAAGAAGTTACAAAGCCTTCTCAAATGGAAAAGAATAACACTCACATTCCATACCCCGCGTAATTTATACGATTGATTTAAGCTATAATTATACGAAATCATAAAACATTTATCTATAAACCGAAAAAACAAGCACAAAATTTTCTATTCTTTTCGCATTCTTCGATAGCTCGAAAAATGGTTATTTAACGATATAGGTTTCTGTGTACATTCGATTTATACTAGCCAGATATAAATTTCACAGGTAATTTTCAAATTTAAATAGCAATTGAAATACTCCCTGTGTTATGCGAAAGTAAAATCATATTTTGGATAATGATCATAGATTATGACGCTAAAACTATGCTATGAACTATGAACTTTAAAAATACGCTGAATTCGCGCGGATTTGATGTGCGTTTCTATTCGGGAAGTTTATGAAGGCCCGTGCTCATTTAGTCTTTTCTTAATTGTTAACAAGCCGACAGATGACTTTTCCAATTTTCCTTTCACTTTAATCAAAGAAGAATAAGACAAAATCACACCTCCAAAATTTTCAATTCGAATGGTCTAAACCCAAAAAAATAAATCCGGAATATTGAATAATATGTGTCCACCTATTTGAATGTTCTAAATCAAAACAACCCCATTTGTTATTTAAAATCGCTTCATTAACGTCGTAAAAGTTCAGTTGCCAAATTTATTTCCGCATTTCACTTTTGAAATGATCGGTGAACTTGGAGCCTTTCTTAATAAATGAACACTGATTCAAAATACAAATTGCTCTAAATTAAAAATTATTATATGCGGTTGACACATTGCATTGTGAGACTGAAGCTAGCATTCCACAGTTTGGTCAATGACCAAATAACTGTTTGGACGAACGTCGATGCCGCGTGAACATAATCATAAGAGATCACTATTCAGTGTTTATAATGATGTATGTTCCAGCTGACCACTTCACTACGTCAATCTCACACTTTCAATCTATCATTCATTCATGTTTTGATCGATGCAATCAGCAACGAACAACAATCAGAGTACACATGGAAACTAAATCAACATAATGTGGCAATTCAGTTTATTTTTTATGCACCACAGGTGCATGGTGCATTACTATATTTGGTCTTTTTTTTTCTTTTTTTTCTTTGTCAGTTCACTTTTTAACTAACTTATTGAATTGCAATCGATTCCCAATTAAGAATTTAGGGGTAGATGTTGGGTGGGAATAGTGACTAGTTATATTGGGAAAATATCAGCTGTAATCCTAGGAGTCCAAATCTTGGTTTTAGTGGATTTTTTTTGGGATTTTTTGAGGTTCCATAGGATTTCACCACGAATTTCTGGGATTTTATCAGGCCTGATAAAAAGTGTGAGAATTTTTCATGATAGTTCCTAATTTGGAAGCTACCAGCTATGCTCCACGGGGCCAAAATTCAGGATTTAGTTGATTTTGAAGGATTTTTTACGTTTTGGAAACTTTAGGTTTTATGGATCTTCGATATTTCTTTTAAATTTCTCGAAATTTCCACAAAAATTATGTTTTCAATTCGGATCGATTGCAAAAAACGAGTTTTTGATATCATTCTAACGTTTAGTACGACCTGTGGTGCATATTTTTGAATTCGATGCGATCGAATTCTGCTTGTTTATATATAGTTTTGGTTTGTTGGCTACGTTTCAAACTATAAACTGATAAAATTCAAATTACATTATAATAATACACTGCCAAGAAACTTGGAAATAATATTTGACATATGATTTCAAAAAATCTATCTCGGAAAATTTATATCCGCTTTCGTTTATGCCTAAATGAATGGATTATCAAAAGTTGCTGATTATTTTTTCTTTACTCAAACATTCTTTGAAAATTGATCGGGCAATATCGCTGTGCATAGTTCGAAGGCAATCGGCGACTTCGATAAAAATAATCAATTCGGAAATAAGTCAATCTAAATTGCAAGGAAGATTATTTTTCAACATTTCCCATAGCAACGTAAAATTGTGCGGCTTGGTGCGTTTTCGGTGCAGTTCTGGTGCGACCGAAAATGTGGCTGATTTTCGATAATGTGTGTGCCTTTTTGCCATGGAGTTGCGGTTGATACGTATGCCGCATTCAATTATTGCTTGGTTTCGTCTCAAACAGTGAGAGTCGTGAATTGAATGCGGCATACGTATGAACCGCAACTCCATGGCGTAAAAGACACACACATTATCAAAAATCAGCCGAATTTTTGGGCGCACCAGAAAAGCACCGAAAACGCACCAAGCCGCACGCTTTTACGTTGCTAGGAGTTGCGGTATTAAAGCTATTCAGGAGGTTAAATGAACATAGCCACTATGTAAAATCTCAATGCCATTATAAAATACACTGCCAAGAAACTTGGAAGTAACACTTGATGTTGAATAAATTATTATTCTCATTTTATTTGAATTCCATAATGGGGCTATGAGAAATCTCAATGCTAACAAGGATTACATTTCCTGTGAAAATTTAAACAAAATCGGTGGTTTAGTTCTCGAATTTTTTTGATTCGAATGCAAAAATTGCTGTTTTTTTAGCATTTGCTGTACTAGAGGTACCCTACAGGAAGTTTAACCAGCATTGCCACTATGTAAAATCGAAATGTTATTCAAAACTACATCTCCTGTGAAAATTTGAATGAAATCGTAGGTTTGGCTCTCGAAATATGTTGATCCAAATGCTAAAATTGCTGATTTCTGAGCATTTGTCGTACTAGAACTACCCTCCAGGAGGTTTAACCAGCATTGCCACTATGTAAAATCACAATGCCATTAAAAACTACGTCTCCTGTAAAATTTTGAAAGGAATCGGAAGTTTCGGATTCAAGTTATTGAGTCTCCCTATATTATTTTGTTATTATGCTAGAAACCGGGCTTCCTGGGGTGCTAGCACCAAAATAGGAAAACATATCTCAAGATATTCAAGAAATAAATATTATATCAAAATTTCAGAGGTCTAGCTGCCACCAATGATGAGATATGCAGGACCGGGTTATACAGCGGTGCTAGCTCCAAAATAAAAAATATGTCCCGAGGTGGGGGCAAATTAAATATTGTGTAAAAATTTCAGAGCTCTAGCCACCATGGATAATGAGTTATGCGTGGAACAAACAAACAAACAAACATTAAACGATTATAAAGCTTGATATGATACATAAAGCAATACGTCTCATGTCAAAATCTGAACAAAATCCAAATCTATCGGAATGCAAAAATCCATGGAAATCGTTTATTTTTGAACATTTGTTGTACTAGAGCTACCATCCAGGAGGTTTAACGAGCATAGCCACTATGTTAAATCTCAATGCCATTATAAAGTACGTTTCCTGTCAAAATTTAAACGAAATCATAGGTTTCGGACTCAAGTTATTGGAATTTTATTGAGTCTCTTTATTTGATTTTGTTATTTTGCGAGAAACCGAGCTTTCTAAACTATTTATTTTGCCCATACCACATGTTTTTATTTTGGGGCTAGCTCCCGAGGAAGCCCAGTTTTAGCATTAATGTTCTTGTATGGAAGAGAATTATACACTGCCAAGAAACTTGAAAGTAATGCTTGATGCATGATTTAAAAAAATCTATTTTTTACGAATAACGAAAAGTTGCTGATAATTTTTTCCGTACAGTATTCTTGGAAGATTGATCGGGCAATATCACTGTGCATAGTTTTTGGGCATGCGACAACTCCGATAAAAATACACTGCCAAGAAACTTGGAAGTAACGCTTGATGTTGAATAAATTATTATTCTCATTTTATTTGAATTCCATTTTCATTATTGATTGAAATGATAAGAACATGATGAATAAATTATGAAATATATGTTTTTATTTGCTGTAAAAATTAAGAGAATTCCAAGCAAAATGCAACAATCCATGAAAATCGTCTATTTTTGAACATTTGCTATACTAGAGCTTTAACGTTTTTCTCTTGTTTTCGTACTACGCTCTGCGCATAAACTGTGACTTCTCATTCGGAAATGTTAAAATAATCTGCACATTAACTGCACATATACCGAAGAATCGTATGACGTTAATGGCATTTCGTTCGGAAACGTCAAACTAATCTGCGCATAAACTGCACATATACCGATAGATCAGTTTTGACACTTAATGACTTTTCACGTTAGACGAATCTGCCCGTAAACTGCACATATACCGAGGAAAATTTCTGACGTTTAATTTGAAATTTTTATCAGAACTTAAACTAATCGTTCCGACGTTAATGAAACGCAAATAATGAAAAGAAATAATAGGTTTTGGATTTTTTGACATGTTTCTTTTATTGAATTGCCTTCAAATGAACAAAAAATTGTCGATGACAACAAAATGGCATTTGTTGATCTGCCTAATTTTCAGCATACCATTTTTCGAAAAGTCGGACCTTTAATTCGTTTGAGAATGCTTGCATTCGTGGAAAAAAATAGTTTCCATTGTAACGAACACGGAGAACGTGCGACTTCGACAGAAAAATCGACGCAAATGAGCCATTCCGTAGGCGCACATCAACCCGGTTGTTTCCGATATTATTGAAATTTACTTCGCGTAGCTCGATGTTCAGGAACGGTGAAATTTCATTTTTTATATCGCCTTTTTGAAACTCACCGAATTGAATGTTATTTTCGCCAACAGACCAGATATCGTTGACCAAAATTGAATCGTCTGCCGGTTCATATCGAAGGATACCAATGACGTTGTTATTTTCATCGTTCACTTTTGACGAAATCGTGATGCGAATTGGTTTATTTTTTGGGTTTTCGATGGTAATGAGACCATAACTTTTTTTGTCGACAGGAAAAACCTCGTTGTCTTGAACCAAAATAAACTTCAATTCATGTCGTTTGAAGTATGGGCCGACGTTTTGGCCGTAAATTTTGTAATCACCATAAGGTTGAAGCTGGATTTGATTGCGGCCCAACCATTTCTTACGCAGTGTTGGTGACTTCAATTCGGTCCCAATATCACTTGCGATAATGTTGACAGTATCGATCTTGTCAGCTGAAGTCTATTCACGATCAAAATAGAACAAATGGAAAGAACATCGACAAAAATATTTATTATAGTGATCCTAACACAATTAAACAAAATCATTTTCGAAATTGCATTTACCTTGTCACTTGACGGAATTTTCGTTTTGATTTCAAAGCTGACAGCACCTCGGTTTTCATCATCGTTCAAGGCTTGGGCGTCCTTTTCGTTATCATCGGCTGATATCTACTCACGAGAGAAAAAAAAACAAAAGAAAAAGGTTCGATAAAATAACCAATTATTATCGGTAAAGAATTGAACAAGATCATTTTCGGAATAGCATTTACCTCGACACTTGACTGAATTTTCGGTTGGATTTCGAAGCCGGCAGCACCTCGGTTTTCATCATCGTTCAAGGCTTGGGCATCCATTGCGGTATCACCACCTAATGTCTACTCACGAGAAGAAAAAATATAAGAATCAAGATTCGATAGAATAACCAATTATTATAATCGGTAAAAAATGGAACAAAACGATTCTCGGAATATTACTTACCTTGCCACTTGACGGAATTTTCGATTTAATTTCGAAGCCGACAGCACTTAGGTTTTTATCGTTATTCACGGCTTCTGCGTCCTTTATTTTATCATCGCCTGATTTCTGTTTACGAGTAGAAAAAGTTTCGAAAAAGATTCAGATGAAAAAATTATTTATTCATCGGTAAAACAGCCCCTTTTTTAGCTCCATCTTTTCCTGTTACCTCCATCTTTTCGATATTGCGTTCATTTGTCGGAATTTTTTGTCTGATTTCTAAGCTGAGTGCACCGTCCATTTCGTTATCAATCAAACTCTTTGCGTTCTTTCCTTTATCATCGTCCAAAATCTATTCACGCAAAAGAACATAGTCGAAAAAAATTCGAAAGAATAATAATTATTATTATTATCGGTAAAGGATCGAACAAAATCATTGTCGAAATAGCTTTTACCTCGCCACTTAACGGAATTCTCGGTTTGATTTCGGTGCCGATTGCACCTTCCATTTCGTTGTTAATCAAAGCTGTTTTGTCCATTTCGCTATTTTCACTAGAAATCTATTCACAAGAAAAATAAGATAAAATGAAAAAATAGCGGGAAAAAGGTTACTTATCGACAAAAAAATTTATTTTCGGAATTGAAACTTGTGGTTTGATTCTGATACCACAATTGCCCTGCTTCGTAAAACTGAATAGATTATCGAATAAATAGAAAACGTTTCGTTAATAAACTCACTTTTATTCGATTTAAAATCTGTGATCATGATATTTTTTAAAATTACCTGTCTCGAAGAGCCCTAGTATTTGATGTAATTCGGAAGATTAACTCTTCACGTGTTGTCTGTTTGATGATTGAAACGTATGTGGGCGAATGAATAAGCTTTACTGTCATTCAGACAATTGACAATTTTCGCTGCGTAGACGCTGCACAAAAACTTATTTCTCTGCACAGAAACCCTTTCTTGCGCAGATAAATAAGTTCTTGTGCAGGTTATTTTTCACTTTCATTTGAGTTTGCCAGATGTCGCTGTGTGGCTGAAAAGGAATAACCTGCACAAGAACTTATTTATCTGCGCAAGAAAGGGTTTCTGTGCAGAGAAATAAGTTTTTGTGCAGCGTCTACGCAGCGAAAATTGTCAATTGTCTGAATGACAGTAAAGCTTATTCATTCGCCCACATACGTTTCAATCATCAAACAGACAACACGTGAAGAGTTAATCTTCCGAATTACATCAAATACTAGGGCTCTTCGAGACAGGTAATTTTAAAAAATATCATGTACACAGATTTTAAATCGAATAAAAGTGAGTTTATTAACGAAACGTTTTCTATTTATTCGATAATCTATTCAGTTTTACGAAGCAGGGCAATTGTGGTATCAGAATCAAACCACAAGTTTCAATTCCGAGAATAAATTTTTTTTGTCGATAAGTAACCTTTTTCCCACTATTTTTTCATTTTATCTTATTTTTCTTGTGAATAGATTTCTAGTGAAAATAGCGAAATGGACAAAACAGCTCTGATTAACAACGAAATGGAAGGTGCAATCGGCACCGAAATCAAACCGAGAATTCCGTTAAGTGGCGAGGTAAAAGCTATTTCGACAATGATTTTGTTCGATCCTTTACCGATAATAATAATAATTATTATTCTTTCGAATTTTTTTCGACTATGTTCTTTTGCGTGAATAGATTTTGGACGATGATAAAGGAAAGAACGCAAAGAGTTTGATTGATAACGAAATGGACGGTGCACTCAGCTTAGAAATCAGACAAAAAATTCCGACAAATGAACGCAATATCGAAAAGATGGAGGTAACAGGAAAAGATGGAGCTAAAAAAGGGGCTGTTTTACCGATGAATAAATAATTTTTTCATCTGAATCTTTTTCGAAACTTTTTCTACTCGTAAACAGAAATCAGGCGATGATAAAATAAAGGACGCAGAAGCCGTGAATAACGATAAAAACCTAAGTGCTGTCGGCTTCGAAATTAAATCGAAAATTCCGTCAAGTGGCAAGGTAAGTAATATTCCGAGAATCGTTTTGTTCCATTCTTTACCGATTATAATAATTGGTTATTCTATCGAATCTTGATTCTTATATTTTTTTCTTCTCGTGAGTAGACATTAGGTGGTGATACCGCAATGGATGCCCAAGCCTTGAACGATGATGAAAACCGAGGTGCTGCCGGCTTCGAAATCCAACCGAAAATTCAGTCAAGTGTCGAGGTAAATGCTATTCCGAAAATGATCTTGTTCAATTCTTTACCGATAATAATTGGTTATTTTATCGAACCTTTTTCTTTTGTTTTTTTTTCTCTCGTGAGTAGATATCAGCCGATGATAACGAAAAGGACGCCCAAGCCTTGAACGATGATGAAAACCGAGGTGCTGTCAGCTTTGAAATCAAAACGAAAATTCCGTCAAGTGACAAGGTAAATGCAATTTCGAAAATGATTTTGTTTAATTGTGTTAGGATCACTATAATAAATATTTTTGTCGATGTTCTTTCCATTTGTTCTATTTTGATCGTGAATAGACTTCAGCTGACAAGATCGATACTGTCAACATTATCGCAAGTGATATTGGGACCGAATTGAAGTCACCAACACTGCGTAAGAAATGGTTGGGCCGCAATCAAATCCAGCTTCAACCTTATGGTGATTACAAAATTTACGGCCAAAACGTCGGCCCATACTTCAAACGACATGAATTGAAGTTTATTTTGGTTCAAGACAACGAGGTTTTTCCTGTCGACAAAAAAAGTTATGGTCTCATTACCATCGAAAACCCAAAAAATAAACCAATTCGCATCACGATTTCGTCAAAAGTGAACGATGAAAATAACAACGTCATTGGTATCCTTCGATATGAACCGGCAGACGATTCAATTTTGGTCAACGATATCTGGTCTGTTGGCGAAAATAACATTCAATTCGGTGAGTTTCAAAAAGGCGATATAAAAAATGAAATTTCACCGTTCCTGAACATCGAGCTACGCGAAGTAAATTTCAATAATATCGGAAACAACCGGGTTGATGTGCGCCTACGGAATGGCTCATTTGCGTCGATTTTTCTGTCGAAGTCGCACGTTCTCCGTGTTCGTTACAATGGAAACTATTTTTTTCCACGAATGCAAGCATTCTCAAACGAATTAAAGGTCCGACTTTTCGAAAAATGGTATGCTGAAAATTAGGCAGATCAACAAATGCCATTTTGTTGTCATCGACAATTTTTTGTTCATTTGAAGGCAATTCAATAAAAGAAACATGTCAAAAAATCCAAAACCTATTATTTCTTTTCATTATTTGCGTTTCATTAACGTCGGAACGATTAGTTTAAGTTCTGATAAAAATTTCAAATTAAACGTCAGAAATTTTCCTCGGTATATGTGCAGTTTACGGGCAGATTCGTCTAACGTGAAAAGTCATTAAGTGTCAAAACTGATCTATCGGTATATGTGCAGTTTATGCGCAGATTAGTTTGACGTTTCCGAACGAAATGCCATTAACGTCATACGATTCTTCGGTATATGTGCAGTTAATGTGCAGATTATTTTAACATTTCCGAATGAGAAGTCACAGTTTATGCGCAGAGCGTAGTACGAAAACAAGAGAAAAACGTTAAAGAAAACTTTAAAAACGTAGATTAGACGAATTTGAAGTGTTTACGTTTTCGTGATCGCTGATTTCCTAAACGATGAATAAAAATCGTTTCAATATTGTACCAACTCTTCGTTTCGAGTCAGATACAATTTATGATTTCAGTGAAGTCTACGAAGAATGTCTTGCAGATATGGATGTCCGTCGATGTGGTTTTGCAAAAGTAAGTAGTGTCTAGAGTGATTCTTCCTTCTTTATTAAATTTTAACGTGGAAATTTTTTGAACGAATGTTTTTAGATATATATCGACAACCGAGAGGTCCCGAATCCAACGATGACTGAAAAAATTCCCGATTTGGAAATAGAAGTTCGGAAACAGACATTCGAAGCAAATGAAACTTCGGGAGTCTTTTACATGACCGCTACGCCATGTAAAAGGAGAACATACAAAAGTTTTAAGGATGTCGTTGAAAATGAAAATGGGAAAAACTCGCCGCTGAGTGGTGTGAAGAACCCCTTCGAATTCATAAAAGAATATTGGTCAAACATGGTGCCAACGAAAAGACAACTAAAAGACGAGCGTATCGAACGGTATGCATACGAATGGAAGGCCACGACCCTATTTGATGCTCGAATAAAGAAGTTAAATTTATCGAATTTGGGTAACGTTCTAGACGAGACGAAAACCCAACAAATTTGTTTCGGCATTAACACAACAATGATCCTCGTGGGTGGAGCTGAAACAAGTTTTCCGTGGCATACGGAAGATGAAGATTTAGCCTCAATTAACTATCACCACGATGGTGACGATAAGTACTGGGTTTTAGTTTGGCCCGAATCACGGAAAGATTTCGAAGAAGCAGCTAAACGTGATTTCGCTAATTTCGAGGACAAGCAATGTTCGAACCCCTTGAAACATAAACGATACTTCACAGACTTGGAATGGCTCAAAAATAACGATATCCATTTTTCCGTAGTAAGTTTCCAACTAACATTTTTTATTATTTCATTCGTTCTCATAAATTGTTCGTTATAACTCTACAGGTCATTCAGGAGGCTGGTAGCTATATCATAGTATTGCCGGGAGTATACCATAGTGGTTACAACAAAGGATTGAATCTGACTGAAGCCAGAAACTTTATGTGTCGACTTTGGGCAATCGCACAAAAAAATCACATTCCCTGCGATTGTTGTAAAAACAAGTAAGTATTTTTTGCTATATGTATGTACAATGTACATAGTTCTTTGTTACGGCTTTTTCACCAAAAATTTGTTTTCGATATTCCAGACATGTGAAACATAAACATTCATTGAATCTCGATCAATTCAAACATTCGGGTCCGTTAGTGTGTCAGAAAGAAACCGTCGTTTCAATTATTGATGTGTCTTCGTGTGAAACCGTCGAGGCAGACGCTATAGTTGAAGCAGTAGCTAAACAAAACGAGACAGAAACTGCCGAAAATTTCGAAACAGAGGTTAACGGTGTTAACGTGTTGTCGAAATCGAAAGAAAGTGACGAATCGCCCAGTTCTCGAATACCGCAAATAGGATACGAAGAATTAGACAGACCTGTTGAAGCGGGACGTTATCTCATGACGGTAGATAAAAATCCTGATTCGGGAGAAAGCGAAATAATAGATCTCGTCAAAGTAAGCCTTTTGGATACAATGCCAAAAACATTTTTTTTCGAAACTAATGAAGAGCATTTCGAAAAAGAAGCGGTTATTGAAGAAACTGTTACTGACAGAGCTGTTATTGACGAAACAAATAAAGAATATTTCGACATTGAGATGCTCGATGAAGAAGAACCCGTTGACTATGGTGCTTATAACGAAATGAATATTAATTTTACGGAAAATCATATGATTAATCGAAAGAATCGAGGTGGACGTCCTGCTCATGGACCACAGGTCTGTGATTTTCCGAACTGCGAAAAAACATTCAAAACAAAGTGCCGGCTTGACGAACATAAGCTTACTCATGGACCGAAGAACTTCGTGTGCATCGAATGTGACAAAAGGTATCACACACAAAAACTTCTCAACGAACATTTTCGAGACAGCAAAAAACATAAAAAAGATAGTACTGAATAAGAAAACCTTATAAGGAATTCAGGACCGAGTTTAAAATTAAAATTATTTTCATTCCAATATTATACATAATATTTACGAAAAAATATAAATCACACATTAAAAAATATGTTATAATCCTTAAATCCATTTATTTATAATATTTTATGGGTCTATCTCGAAAAACCCAATAATAAGTCGGCAAAATCTGTGTTGCACTGTGTTATCATCCGTAACCAACTTCAGTATTGACATTAGTCACTAGTAATTGGATTCACCGTCGGTGAATTCACTCATTCGTGATTTAGATTTCGACAAGAACGACACATATAAAGAAGACTATCGGATTTAATTTTCGTTTAATAAATTTGTTGTAAGTTGTCATCATGGCGAAACGAAGCAACTCTCGCAAAATTTTATCGAAAACAAGTAAATTATCGAGTAAGTTTCGAATTCTTCCTATTATCATTTTCATCACTAAATTTTGACTTCTACGTAAATAGAGAACAAACTTCGTCGTTGGAGAGTTTCGGAAAATTTGAACACAACGACCATAGATCAATCATTTTCGCCGACACAAATGTGTGAGTGTAAATGCGGTCGATGTCACGATAATCAAAATGGTGATGAGTCGAGAGTTATTGAAACAAATGCAGACGGCTTCAAAATCGCTACCATTGATACATTCGAAAAAGGTTATTTTCTTAATTCCGAAAAGGATATTTAAAGATTTTATCTAAGTTTTTCCGTTAACTAATTCTACTGGAAATATTATTGAATATCCACAGAAATCACTGTACTCGCAAGTGTGCAGCTCGAAAAGGACAACGAAGATAACGAAAATGGAATATTTGATCGATTGAAAATTAAAATCAATTCGTGTAGTATTTGCCATGGCGTTTTAAGAATTGGTCAAATAAAGTCAACAGTGTGTGGTCACGTTTTTTGTGGTGTTTGCGTTGATACAGCTGTTCGTTTTCGGAAAAATTGTCCGCTGTGTGCTCAACCCGTTAGCACAAACGATTCTCATTTATTATTCGTTTAAAACTTTGCAATTATACGAAAGATTTGCATTTTTGAGTTTTGCGTTATTGGATATGAAATATCGCTGAAAAATTATCTAGAATGTTCTAAATTGTTTTAACGTTCACCAGGTTCAAGTATAACGTAGGCATTTATCAGAAGTGGTGATCGTGAAAAAAAACTATGACAAAAATGTATTATCATAATCCGCACGAAGGTGAAAAGCCAAATAAATCACGAATCAAAAAAAGAATTTACCGTTTTATTTAATTGTGCTCGTTCTATTCTTTTAAATCATTTCAATTAAACGACTGTGTGTAGCTTCTTCGATATCCGTGTCGAATATAGTTTTATCGACATTTACATTTATTGAATAATTCTATCGTTTCATCTTCCCGTCAACCACGTTATTTTTCATTCGAACATGGAAAAATAAACGGAATTTATCGACTTAGAACTAAAATTTTGAAATATATTTTCGATTTGTTTAATTCATGCCGACCATATTGAGAATTGATTTATCTTCATTTACACCAATATCAATTTCTGCTTCTCGAACAGCTTTCCCATATACTATTTTCCAAGTTTTTGATCGCAAGGTTTTGACGAGATATTCTGAATTTGATTCGAAGCAAAAAATTTTCTCCGGCTTCACGACTGCTGTGCGACTACAATTGAATTAAATTTTATGGAATTGCAATCATTTTGTCTGCGAAATTTCAAACATCATCGATATACCTATTGTCACCGTAAAAAGTAACGTCGTATCCTTTACCGACTTTAGACGAGATACGAGCTGGCCAATACGGATATGGAGATGGCCATTTGATCAAAGCGATTCTGCCCAACTGAATATTATCCATCTGAATCATATTCGTTCGAACTATTGGGAGTTTGCGTTGACTTGGCTGCGGCTTATCGCCTGAAACTTCAACCGGCTTCGAACGTTTTTCTCGTCTTGGGCGGCTAAATGATACGGAAATATGAAATACATTGAAATGCAATAAAATTGAAGCAATCGTTATACCCTTGCATTTTTTCGTTCTTGTTAGCTTCCTTTTCAGGTACTGTCGCAATTTGAGATTCTTTTGTTTTTTTCAATGGACTTTTTCGAAAGGAATTGCCCGATGAGTTCGAACTTTGAGTATTTTTCGATTGATAGTTTTCCAAACTACTCATTTTTTCAATTCTTATCCGAAGTTCGCGTTTCTCCGTATTGATTTCCAATACATTTTGAGTAATGCGCTCTTTTGTAATTCGTTTTGGAGCTTCCTTATCTAACGACAGGTCGATGCATGTTCGTTTCGATTCAAGATTCTCTTTGTTCGATCTGAGATTCATTTTAAATTGAACTGGTTTTCTGAAACATTTTAATAGTCGTATTCCGTTTTGAATAAGCGAATCAATAGATTGTCGATATTTCGGATTTTTAAGCGGGAAAATAAGCATTGGAACCAAAACTCGAAATGTATTTTTATACTTATTTGAAAACGGTAAAATTTCGAGCGAAAGTTTCTCACCTAGTTCGTTTTGGAGCCATTGAATATCGTCACTTTATTGTTATTATCGGATAATAAATTATTTATTGATAAATCAATAACTTGAAGATTTCACAGCGATATTTTCAACACGATTCAAGCGTCTTCGTCAGTTGTCCTAAAAGAACTAAAATGTCCTATGTGTTTCGAAATGTGCTGATGATGTTTAACAGCTTGAGACGACATGCAGCATTATTACAGTTATAATGTGTCGGTACTTGCATACCAAACAATTACGTTGGTGCGCTACATGGTATACAACCAAGCAGTGGACAGTGTTTCAGATGCTATGATATGCAAGCTAATGTATTAATTCGAAAACTCAGTGCATTTCACAGCGGTACATTTTTACTCTCCTCGAAATTTCACGACTCTTTTAGAAGGTGAACAACAACAATTGCCTTGCAATCAGTGTCGTTTGAGTAGCACTCGTGAATTTTGAACACCGCGTCGAATATGAAAACACTTATCGAAACCAAAAATGATTACTTTACTTTAGTTTTTATAACGTAAGCAACGAAGACAGATGTCGAATTCATTTTATAGTTAATATAATCATATCGTTTTACTTTAGCTGCATTTTGTGGAAATAATTCGTAATCATTTCAATTTAAAACGAATATAAAGTGATTAAATTTTTCGATACTTTAATTTCAACAAAATTGTATTGGATACATTCGAAATTCACGTATCGTGATGGCCAATTCTCAGAATATTCGGAGTCGTTCGAGTAGCCCCGCTGGCCCAAGTATGCCTCGAACAAAGAGAATTAGAACAAATAATAATCCGTGCTATGTCGATTCGGAAGACGATGGTGATTTTTCGTGCAGTGAAAATGGAGACACGACATGGATACCTCTCGAATCCGATCTTGAAGACTTGGAACAATCAACAGTTTGCGACCAGCTGGCCGAAAACTTTCGTCTAAGCGAATATTCGGTGGAACTCATTAACGATTCACACGATGAACAATCGAATATAGCGGTAATAGATAATAATAATATTATCGAAATCAATGACAACGAACAAGCAATCAATATGGAGCCAAATGGTGAGCTTCATAAGTAACTAAACTATAAAAATCATGCTTTCGATAAGTTTTGAAAAAAAACCTTTTCTCTCGATTATAAGGGAATAATATAATTCCCATCGGTCATTTCCGTGAAAGATTCGCATTCAAGTCTCATAATTGATTCTTTTGTCTTCATTTCATTACATGCGCAGTCGAGAATATAACGGAAAATGTTATCGGCGAAATTGGCGCAAACCTGCAATCGATTGGTGATGATCAGTTTTATGGTGAGTGAAAATAAGTTTCAAGTTTAGTTTTTGTGCAGAATTTAATTTTTGTGCAGAATTTTTTTTCGATTAGCGTTTTAATTGTTTCTACGGCTTTTGATCTCCAGAATTGAGTTTGATGGATGTGCGCCAGTTGGACAAGGACGGCAAGCTAGAAACTCGAAAAAGAAGCGAAGATACGAGTGTTAAAGTGAACATGCTGAAGTCGACAGTCTGGGAAACATTTCTACTGATTTTCGACAAGACAAATAATAAAAAAATCCGAAACTTTGTTAAATGCTCGAAGTGCTCTGATTTCGTAAGTTATAACGGCTGTACAACGACCAGACTCAAAAGTCACAAGTGCAATAAGCAGCAAACTATCGAATCATTTCTCAAGAGCGAGAAAACAAAATTTTCGAAAAGCGATATTGATGCAATACGTAATGCATCTACAGAATTCATCGTTCGAGATATTCGGCCCTTTTACGCTATTGAGGGTCAAGGTCTTCGAAATCTATTGAAAACGATGGTTCGAATTGGCAAAAATTATCCCAGGCTAAGCGAAGAAGATATTGAACGTCTTATACCAGCCCGAATGACTATCCATCGTCATGTCGATAAAAAAGCCATTGATGCGATCGAAATGATTAAAGCTGATCTCGCAAAATCTATTCAAAGTGTTGGTGGATTTAGTTGTACGGTTGATATATATACCGACAGATATCGATGCAATAGCTATTTAGGTATAACGGCTAAATTAAATATAATCGAAGGAGAAAATGTATCGCAAAAGGAATATATTATTAATTTACACCATATCGATGAACCTAAGAAGACATACGATGTTTTACGAAAGGAAATTGTTAACGTTCTTAGTAAATTTGATATTAACGAAAATCAAATGAAAAAAAACATAACATGGATCTCTGATCGAGGCGGTAATATCGTTAAAGCATTGTCAGATTGCGAGAGGATGAGTTGTTACGCTCATTTGTTAAATAATATTGTCGAGAAC
>GL502482.1:10238-22358 GCA_000149185.1 Mayetiola destructor
TTTTCCTAAAAAAAAAATTTTCAAAAAAAAAAAAAATTCCTAAAAAAAAAATTTTCAAAAAAAAAAAATTTCCTTAAGATAAATTTTCAAAAAAAAAAAAATTTCCATTGAAAAAAAAAATTTCATGAAAAAGAAATTTCTAAAAAAAAAATTTAAAAAAAAAAAAATTTCCAAAAAAAAAATTTTTCCTAAAAAAATCCCCGGAAAATTTTTTGGTCGGAAAATTTTCAGGAAAATTTTTTGGTCGGAAAATTTCAAAGTAGTAATGCCCATGTGGTGCATAAAAAGAAAAAACCAAATGTAGAAATGAACCTGTGGTGAATAAAAAAACATCAAATGTAGTATTGCATTATGTGGTGTATAAAAAACACCAAACGTAGTATTGAACTCTGTGGTGCAGAAAAATTAAATAAAGTAATGCACCTGTGGTGCACAAACTGAGTATTGGGCAGAGCCTGTAAGAATATCCGTGAGGTACACGCGTCCCCAGGTATTTGTACCGAGAGATTTGTATTCACAAGAAATACTTATTTTTTTTGTATTTTGTTGCTCGTACACACTACATTTACACAAAATCCATTCTAGATATAACGTACTTGATGGATTTAATACTAGGGACGGCGTACCTGTTGTGAGTACAAATCCATAGGTAGGGGTGTACCTCACAGATATTTTTTAGAACCTTGTTTTTGGTCTGATATATATAAGCATCAAACAAATAAAGGAATTCGCATTCATACGCTGATAACCAAATTTTCCATTCAAAAATAGTCCGATCACATCTGTCCATTTTTTGATTACAGATTAGGGGTTCCTCTTTCGATTAATGCCAAAATGTTAGAAATCGAGATTAGGGGTTCCTCTTTCGATTAATGCCAAAATGTTAGAAATCGAGCGATAACTTTTTGAATTAGAACGCTGATTAGTAAGGTGACAAAAATTGTATTTTAAGAGTTTCTGAACACGAATTTTACGTTACTCATTCATATTTCTGAATGTGTATTAGTCTTCATTCGCGTACGGAAAAGTTTGTTGTTTCATGCGACTACCTTGTTTTATACTGATCTCAAGGATTAAAACATACATCTCTTCACTATTCCTATGATTTTTGGTAGTTTCTGAGTGAAACCAATACTCTTTCCACCATTGTCGATTTCGGAAAAGTAATATTATATGTGCATATTTGAAATTGCTTTCAATCCAATATTCCAGCCATTGTATGCCGCTATTCATATTTCGGTGAGGCGAAACGGTGATCGTAAAACGCGAAATGAGATCACACTTGGTCTGAAAGTAAAGTAAAGTGAAAAAAATCAGTTCATATTCGATTTTGAACCTTATTTAAATCATAAACACTCATTCATCTAGAAGCAGTATAAGAACGAAGTCGCTTTTTGTTCAAGAACTCAATAAATAATAAAAAGTAAAATATTTGAATAAAAACAACGAAAACTAAACAGTAGAACCTCAAAGTGAATATTTTCGAAGAAAGGTATTATAATCAAATAGATATTTAATTTGGTGAATCTGATTATTTATCGTTTTTATAGTGGTTATATTGTGATTGTGCAACTCAAACAATGTAAAAGATCAATAAAGTTCAATCGAAATAAACAAATTGAATATAAGTGAGAAACTCGAGAAAATTTAGACATGAAATGGAAAACAAAATAACGCGCTGACTTCAGGGACAAGGTTGACATGTCAAACAAAAATTCGGATCGCTTTTCTCTCATTTCACTTTGTGATAAAAGTGACAAACAATCGAAATAGAATCAAATGCAGAAAATTAAATGAATGGCATGATTGGATTTCAGTATCAAATATAGTATACTCAAACGTTTTCCCCCAAAAGGGGTTATAAATTGGATGGTTCAACGCTTTTTAAGCTTGATCCGAAAATCCATTGCAAATGCATTGGAGTAAACAAAAAAAATATTCTATATTTATTCAATGAGCTTTCGCATTCACACAGCTAACATATTCATAAAGTGAACCCAAAGAGTCCAATGAATGTCATTATTATTATTATTGTGATTAAAATTTTATGCGAATTATTGCTATGAAAGATTAAGTATTTACAGACTGCCATTTTAGAATCGAATTTCGTTCGGCAATCACATCGTTTCAGTGTTTCGAAAATTCATGATACTTTAGGGCAAAATAAATGCACTTCCAAATTTGTACAATTTAACGTAAAAAAAAAAACAAAAAAAATTGTGACAACAATAAAAGCAATCGGATCCGATAAGCTTCCGGAGTCCATGCAAACATAATCCATTCCATAGTTTGTTTCCGGGCGCGCGCGCATTGTAATAATAACAATTCGATTATTATAATGGTTTATTGTTATCGGAACGAATGTTCAATGAAGTGCTTCAAATATAATTCGAAATAAATGTAAATATCGGTCGTTTTTTCGTTCTTCTTCTCGCTGTCAGCTGTGCCGATGCGAAGGGAGAAAAAAGGAGATGAGAGAAATGGTAACAAAATGCCGATATGGCAGGGCAATATAAACAAAAATGATTCCATGAACATTGAACATTGAACAACAATAGTACGATTCACATTTCATACTTCAAACCTTTTTTATACATACACCACCAGCCGATTGAATATGTGCAACACAATTTCAATTAAAGAAACGAAAGAAACCATAAAAATTAATCAACCATCACGAAACCGTGTACCATCCAACTGATTTTTGGATAGAAAATTCATTCGATGACATTCATTGCCGTGAAATGAAATTATAAACGTTGTATGTATGGTGCAAGTGTGATGTGGCACATTGTTTACTTAATGCTCATATGCGATTCTAATCACACAATCGCATTTTCATATAAATCGCTCCCGACCGCAAAACATTTATTTAGACATTTACCCAATTCGAATTAATGAAAATGTTGCACACATTTTTATCCCAAATGACATTTTTATGAAGGTTTGTGGCCAACGATCCACTATTCGGTTACTATCGGGTCATAGCCCATTGGATACATTGGATATTGGATGTATGATATAATAAGGCGACTATTGTTCGATTACATCGTGCCATGAAAATCCTATTATGATTAAAAGCATTCAATCAACAGCTATCAAAGTGATCAATTAGAGATATTTCGCATAAACATTCCAAAATAACTGCAATAATTTCCAATCAAATTGGCCAATGAATTGAACTCAATCAGAAATATTTTCATCGATTTTGCTGTTTATAAAGCACATAAGATTTGGGTCACAAGATTTGTGAAAGTCGAAATTCGTGACTCGTAACCGATTCGAAACTTAAACTACATTTGCAATTTTCATAAAAGAATAAATTTCCTTCATACGGAAATAATATCGAATGAAAATTCGGGGTCGAAAAAAAAAAACAGAAATAATAAATAATAGGTAATAATAATTTATAGCGAAGAGCAAAGAGATTTTTCATTTTTGTATGAAATATATATACTGATTGAACATATTTAGCTGGGAATTTTTCTTATCAAATAATGGATTCGATTGGTTGATTGAATATTTTTCAATCCTTAATAATAATCTTCAATATTGCCATGGGATCGACCGATGCAGATAAAGATTGAGACATACACAATTTGCAATGTAACTTCTACTAACAGCACAATTTATCATCGATATTTTATTTATTAGATCAGAGCAGCCCACCAATCGATGAGCTCAATTTCAACCTGACAAAACCATTTAATATGAAAAACAGAAGGAAGAAGAGAAATATATGTACTCATATATCCAAATCTAAAAGAGCGTTTAATATTATTTATTTTTGTGAAAGAACATGAAATAAACGAATTTACATTGAAGCAATGCAAAGAAGGCGGTAGCCATTCTAAGGCAATGGGCCACCATGTACAATGTATACTCAAGGCTCAATACAAAATAGTGAAGAGGAAAAAATTTAACGATTCGGTGCTTAATCTATTTAATTTGCCTCTTTCAAGTGCTGATAGAATGTTGTTGATCGAGCACTTTTGCATCTTAGCACTGGATGACATAGCTGATGGTTGGTACTACCACTTGCTTTTCTCTCATCTTTTCTTTTGCCTTCTTTCAAAGAGAATATATTTTCGCTTCTTATTATTCTGTTATTTTCGATGTTCGTCTTTCATGTTCGTCGATATCTGAACATTTTATGGTTGTTCGTAGTGTTCAATGTCGTTTTTGTTGTTGTCGACATTTCGCCGTATGATGACGATCAACGTTCATTGTTCGTGGTGTTCGTTCGCGTCGTTTGGGAATTATTCTGAATGTATAATAATGCATAACCGACATAATAATCGATTCGTTACAACATTTCCAGTACACGCACATCCGAAATTCCAAATTTCATCCATACCCACGATGTCTGTTTTTCATGCAGTGATCCAACAACTATTCGTAGCTCAAAGTACATAAAATCGTTGCTATCTATGGATAAAATTGATTCTTTCATTAGCATTTTCGTTTGAATCATGATGGGTTATGAGTTATGATATTTTATCCTTTTTTATATTATCTAACATTATATCTTGAATCAATTCATGTAGAAAATACAATTGTTGTTTTAATCTTCTGCTCTCTTTGATCAATGATTTCATTCACAAGCTTCCAAATGGCTTTCAAGTTGAATTTGAAATGCAGGAATATATATTGATTTTGGACTCATTTGTTTAGGAATTGGAATACGTAGAATGTTACAGTTCCCAACGAGTGTTTTGTGTTCATCGAAATCCTCAACGCCGTCATTAAATCTCATTTCTTAATGTGCAAAGTGAGACAATGAATAAAATGAAAACATTAAACGCTGTTTCTGAATTACTTATTATATCATCATTATGCATACACTGTATAAACACAGTTTGGCCTGGTGCGGATGGGAAATTTGCTCAAAGGAAATTCAATGTGCAAGATTTCTTATTATTTTTTTGCTGAAAATATTTAGCTTAATGATAAATATACTTTGCGTTCATTCATTAATTTTAAGACGATTTCCAGATGTTTCATTGAAGATTTCTCCGAAAATGATGCAAACCCCATAAAAGCACATAAAAGTTAAAGAAAAAAGAAAACATTCAATTTTTATCCTTCCATTTAATACTCTCATTCATTCTTGAGCAAAAAAACCAACTCAGATAATAATAATGGAACGAAGAAACAGGAGGGTGAAAAATAATAAAACGAATGTGAACAATTGCTATGCAATTTCAAGACATCAAATACTCAACCACAAAATCGAGTCAATGAAGGAATCACAACAATGAAACTTTGATTGTTCACTTTAATCATTCAGATCTAACAATCCAACCTTAAACATCCAACATTTATTGCACTTTCGTGAGCAAACATTTTCGTTTAGGTAAATTTAGATCAGAAACGCTTCAATAACGAACAGAATCTATCGATTTTAATTAAAATGCTACCAAACTTTCTTGATAAAAGTCATACTGTTATACATACAGCATTTGTATACTCCAATCTACACCGTAAACACCCCGCACCCCGCATGCAGCCTGCATAATTTATTCATATGGAAAAGTTTAGCGACTCGACAACATTGTTACCAATGTATCTATCTCTCTCACCGCGGAAAAACCGGAACAAAAAAGATCATGACATTACCAAAGTGTTTGAGTTGGTTTAAGGTTAAAGTGCATTTCAAAATTTCAAATAAATAAGTTTGAAGTGAAAAGAGACGGATGAAGTTTGCTAAATACGAAAATTGTTGAGGGGTTTGGTGAACGAGGTTCATCCGTTGCCATTATCATTGGAAAATGTGAAAATAATACAGTCGATAAGCGACAGACAGAGTGAAAGAGAAAAAGGAAATAAATAAAACTAACGGAACTGTTTCGAAATTTTCGTTGAACTCTGGTTGGTTGTGATGTTCGATGATGTGTAAATGTGTTGCAAACGGTAATGCAATTCAGCCGATTTAGGACTTCCATTCAGAAGGATGGAAAGGAGTTTTTGCTTCATTGTATTTTTAATAGTTAAAAGATTGAAACCACAAAAACCCCCTAATGCGGCCAAATTAACATATACACCAGCTACTGTCATCAGCATTTATTATTAATTACAAAATAATTCATACTCGAAACAATGAGTGAGCCAAATAATGAGTGATTGTACAACCGTAGCTAGAAAACAACTGACGATGACTATGTGTTATACCTTTCATTCTCAACCGTTTCAGCAAACGCATTATTCATTTTGATCGAAATTAGTTTTCGGTGTAGCAGCATGCATCATGCATCATGCATCTTGCCTCATGGCCATTGCCCATCTGGAGGACTTTATGAGAATTCAAGTGGTCTCTCTACTCTTCCCACTCTCTTTACAAATATATCCATCCAAAGCCATCAACCATTTAATGTTTTACTTTTTGTTGTATGTGCTGATGTCAAGTGTGTCCTGTGTGGATTTTTGGCGGAGATAAGAATGGATGCGACAATCGCAAATTTAAAACTCAAAATTCACGAATCCCATTGCCAAAAACATCAATCAATTTGCTAAAGATTGATGGTTGTTGTTATTGTTGTTTGTGTTTGATTGTCAAATAAAAATCATTGGCATTTTCAGCACAAATTGATTGGCTCATGTTTGTCATTTGTTAACGCGAATGGGAAAAATTCAAAACGCAATATTATCATAGCGCTTCGAAAAAAAAAAACGAAATCGCCCAATTCACAAGCACTATAAAATGCGACGCAATATGAAAATCACTAACATTGAACATTGAACATGGAACATATCAATCACATATGTGATGAAAAGTTTCGGAATTTTTCAGAATATGCGTATAATTTGATACCGCAACCATTTTGATTGATAGTTTCAAAATTCAAGTGGTATCGAAAACGTGGTTGCTTATTGCCCATCAGGCATACCAATTTGCAATTTGCTGTTTGCATGAACAAATGGAAGTTGAGTAAATGACGAAAATTTATTTTGGCATTATGTATTCAATCGCAGTTGTATTTCGTTTGCTGAAAACTGCTAGTTTTAAACGCATTTACCATTTGTAAACATTGTGCTCATTGTGCTCATTGTACGCTCTCTGAACATTGTTTATTTAAAATTAGAATGAATAATTAGTTTGTTTTCAACGAATGATCAAATAAATATCAAATGCCTCATGAAATGAAGCATTATTAATTATTATTATTATTATTATTATTATATTGTGTGACAAAGAATCAATTTCACACTTCAATTGATTCCCAATTCCCGCATCACAAATGATCGTATGATACAGCTGCACGAGATACAGGGCAAAAGTTTGTATTTTTTGTTTTCGACCTTCGAAGCGAACAATTCAGATTTCTGGGAAATTTAGTTCAATGACGACTTTTAAGGATTCGGTGGAAATACTCTTTCCATTCGAAATGAACCATAAATAAAGCAATTTTGAGTAAGTTGCCACTAACTTTGTTCAAAAGTCATATACAAAATGGAATTCGCTCCAACGGAAGTTTCTTTATTAATCAATGTTAGAATGCAAATGCTTTACTTTAATTCGGAATAATATTTTCTTTCGTCGGAAGATGATCTTTTTTTTTTTTTGGGTTTTAGTGTATGATCCAAAAACAGAGTTAACGACTATACACAATTGGTTGGAAGCCCTTGTACATTTTAATCTGAAAACACTGGTCTTCAAGTTGAATTCCTTGCGATCTGGGTTAATTGGTGAATGTGAACGAGATTGAAATCTCGATGAGATTATATTGTTTTGAAATTTCAATGAAAGATTCCATTTAGTTTTGAATCGTAATGTTAATCTTAAGAGAATCTCATAACTGCAGAACATAATACAATTTCATGTAGAATATTTTCGAGCGATAATACTGTGAGATTGAAGTGAATGACAACATTTACCGTAAATAACATTGAATATCCAATGATTCACATCGGAACATTGATGCACTGGACGAAATTGCATATCATTTTTCGATCAATAAACGTTTAATGCAAATGAATCCATTGACAGAATGCAGTAGCGATGTGACTCATTCCCGAGATCAAGGATATCCAAGCGAGAATGTAAGATATACTTAAGATACCTCAATTTGAGGTCCTCAAAATATTCAATACCTCAATACACTTAATATTTAATCTTTATCGGACATTAGCCGTAAGACGTTAATGGGTTTTCATTCATTGTGTATTTTGTTATTGTCGTTTGAAATGATGAAATGGCAAAATAGTATTTTTTTCCTGAACCAATTTAATGGAAATTCAATGTCGATTTAATGGTAAATTATTGTATTTTGTGCTTCATTCACATTGATTTGATTAAATAATAAAATTAAGATTGTTCTCAGATCGAATGTAATCCACAGCCTGAAATGTATACTATGATCACCTGATTTCTGGATTCGACGTTAGACGAACCAATTTCCTTTTTATAGATGCATTTAGTTATAATGTGCTTTAGCATTTCAATTGTATGAAGCACATAGAGCACGAACTACTAACATTGTAACAAACTGCAGAAGTTTGAGAAGGATTACATTTTTTTTATGCAATCTTGACACAACTTTTCTCGTACGCTTCAAGGATAGCAAAACGCCAAAGAAGCGAACACCGAAATGAACACAAATGGAAGGAATGAAGGGCGACAATGTTTCAAAGAAAATATATCAGTGAATTGGTAAAGTTTCAAGAGAGAAATCATTATCAATTAATAATTGTTTATTTTATCATTCTATTTTTGTTGTGCATTGTGCACTCTTTGTGTCACTGTGCACTAGCGTGTCTCATTTAGGATCGTCGTGATATTTGGGATGCAATAGTAAAAGAAAAGTGACCAAAAATCTTTCCTCGTCTTCATAGCAAGGAAAGAGAGTCCGTATTTTTGCTCAATTTTTTGGAGTATTCGAGAGAGTATTATTTGAGAGACATACAAATTTTTTGGCTACCTGATCAAAATCGGGATTTTGCAAGGGAAACTTCAAATATTCGAAAAATCGGATTGTAGAAGTAGAATTGAATTTCGTGCGACGTAATAATGATCTAGTCCCCATGAATTTTGTATCTTGCTCAAATAATACTTTCTTGAAAACTATAAAGACTCAAGCGAAAACACGGACTCTCTTTCCGCGCTATGAAGACGAAGAAAGATTTTTAGACGCTTTCCTTTTTCTATTGCAACCCAAAACCCACGACGATACTAGAAGTATGTGTTGATTGTTGATTCAAAATAATTGGGACACGCTGCTGTGCACTGCACAGTGTGCAGTGACTACTATCATTTTTATATAAGATTATTCCATCCTAGACTTTGAAAAAAAAAATGAGAAATGAGAGATGTGAAAAAACAGATTTGAAAACGTTCGCAAACAAAACAAAATAACAATTGAGTTGCGTTCCAAACAAAACTAGCAATCGGTCGCGTCTTTATCTCTTTTTAAGTGGTTCGTTTGTTTATTTGTTCGGAGTGTGTGCAGTGTGTATGCGTTCAAAGCAATTTTAAGTTTTTTTTTTCATTTTACTTCTGATGAAAGGTTTACTTTAATAATAATTCACCCAACTCCGAACGCCCGAGAACTGGGTTCCATACTTTTGTGTTATTTATTTTCTTTTATCGTTTGGCGCATAGTTTTTTGTTTTTAGCTCCAATTCACTGTTGTTTCCGTCAAAGTTGAAGTTTGAGTACAATATGAAAATGCAAGGCGGGCATATACTCTGTATGCGGAAAGGAATGGCGGGGATAGAATGTAGAAATGGAATATGGATGTGAACTTACACTGTACATAAATAAAAGATGAAAGAAAGTAAATTAAAAATACAGATCGACGAAGATGGAATATGGAAAAGAGGAGAGTAGAAGGAACTAAGAGAAGGAAGGAGCGAAAACTTTTCTTCTCGAAACATTCAAAACATAAAAACGCGGAAGAAAATTCGGAAGTTCCAGCAAAAATTTTAGCAAAATAGTTCATTTTGAAATGGATACATAAATGCCTTCGATACATAAAATGAACTTAAATATGAAAAATTGTTACAAAAATTTTTTTCCACGGTTCGAAAATACGCATTGGCGGTTTTTTTTGGACGAAAGGCGATTTCGCCCTTATTCCTGTTCTGATGAGAGAACAAAGAGGAAAAACGAAATGGTAAATCACTTTTCCTGGTTATGTTGCACACTTTTCTGCCGTTGACCAACAACCAACATTCAACATGCAAGCAAAAGAACTTTGTGAATGACATGTAATTACTTTTAAATGAATATATTTTATAGCTTACATTGAACATAAATATATTTACAGAAAAATGCATTCCATTAAAATATGAATGCATGTCTATTTATAATTAGCCCACATGCGTTTACTTTAACGAGGAAAATCACAATTTAAAACGAATTTCCGAAAAAAACAGGATTGTGTTCGTATAATTCCGTCTTTTTCAAGACCGATTTAGCGACAAAAATCAACTACAAAATTGGAAAAAATGTTAAACAGCCTGTGAATTGATTCTAATTTTCTGTCATTTTAATTTCAATCAATTTCAGACCCTCGTTCCATTTGCTGTCATCTCCAACGTTAGCAACTAACCGGATTTGACTGATTTGTTACAATTTGCGTGTGTGTAAGTTTCATTATCAATTTTCCTTGAATGTTTGTCGAATCGCGTGAATAATGCAGACTGAAATGTGAAGTGGAATCCAGTGTAAACTTTCATTTATTCGAAATAGGAGAACATACCGAATGCATAGTGCATATCCACAAATGAGTGGACGTCATTGTACTCTTTGCAGCAAAAATAATAATAATGATAAACATTATTCGTATGGATGAGCGAACTTTTGATTTGGTGAATATGTTGATGAGATTCAAGTCCATTTGACTTTTTCATTGGATTCCGCTCCATAGCAGTGATAGTTGTTTATGCTTGCTTTGTTTTTTCGTTTTTTTTCATTCTCCTTTTTCTTGTTCTTCTCAATCATCCAGCATAATATTGGTAATATCTTTTAACATCCTTCATTTGATTTACGCTTATATTATACAATCAAGAAATCTCTTAATTTCGATCCTAACAAACAAACTGAATATCTCATTTGCAATGGAATCGTAATGCAGTCTTAGGTATACAAATTAACAATTTTACTCAAACCATTCCGTCAATTTGTTCCACATTCTCTCGAAAAACACTCTGACACGGATTGATGTCTGCCATAGATGATATGAAGAGAAGAATTAAGGGAAAAAACCACGTTTCACATTGAAGATTCAGGCAGTGAACCCAGTAAATTGAAAGAATAAATTCATTTGATTTTTTTTATGTGAATTGAATGCTGCAGTGCAAAACGTGCCATTTGGGAAGAGAATGAAAAAAACCAGTTCTTTTCAGTGTATCCAGTCCATTTAAGGAGGAGTCCATAAAACGAAACCAAAAGTCAACTGTCAACAGCCGAAGAACAAATAAAATTCATTCTCATCAAAATGAAATTCGATTAAAGCTATTTGAATGTACATTGTACATCGCTCAATGATGAATCAAAAACAGAAGTGTAATTGCGTCTAGTTCGATTCCATACTTGATGTGGTTCAAGATTTTTTTTTGTTTTTTTTTCAATAAGAATTTTTATGGCTTTTTCCAAAATCATGCCTTGCTTCATGTGAAATAATAACATTCGAACGTCGTCGAGTGAATCGAAAAAGCAAAAACAAAAACAAAAAAAAGCAAACCAAAAACATTTCATTTTCTTTTGACGGAATTCAATAAAGTTGTTGGTTTGCCAGTAATTAATTATGTTCTTCTTAAAGAATCATGAGCCACCGCTGAGCCAACACTTTCAAAAGTATTTTATTTGTAAGTTTTTTTTTGTTCAATCGATTTTCTTTGGAAACATCAGAAGAAATTGGGGACTTTTTGTCAGGTGAAGTGAAATAATTTTCAAGCAGTTGAATTGATAGATACGCCAATGCCGATGATGGCGGAAATCCCCCACTGGAAAATTTTGAATTTTTTTTTCTCAAATTTTTTTTTTTCGCAATTTTTATGCACCACATGTGCATTACTATATTTGGTCTTTTTTTCATAACACTTTTTCACCAACTTCCAATTTTCCGATTGGTCTAAAAATTTGAATTTAAGTAGATTTTGACCGGGAATATTGTCAGA
>GL502484.1:0-10867 GCA_000149185.1 Mayetiola destructor
GCAAAAAGAGCGTAATTTTTTTCCGGAGATTAAAACTATTCCGTCTTCATTTTATTGTTTACATATTAAGTTGTATTGCGAATTCTAATAAATGAATATTGAGAAAAAATGAAAGACATTAAGTTCAATTATTATTCAAATTCTTTTATGTTTTATTCATCATATTCTCTAGATTTCCAACAAAGAATACTTTATTTCATTCTTGTCAACAGTTTCCAAAACATTTAACATTTTCAATTGTTCATCGGATAAGAAAACTCTTTGGTACCAGAAAAAACCACTGTAAAAATAATCCGAGTTTTCCTTTGGTTCGGTAGCGCTGAAGCGGTAAATTTTTGCAACATTTCTGTATGTATTGTAATTTTCATTGATTGACGATTTCCAGCTTTCTGATCTCTTCTTTTTTGATTTATTGCTCATATCAATGAATCCAGTTTCAGAAGTTTCAGATTTGGTGCATTTGTGGAACAGGCAAAATACCTTTCGCCCGCATCCGCTACACAAAATTTTTTTAAATGTTTTCACTATCCATTTGTATGGTGAGATAATGACTGGTGTTCTGACCATAGTGATACGATCCACAGTGGAAGTGCAATTTCTTTTTTTTTTCGTTTTCATTTTGAAAACTTTCGAGCTTTGCATTATCAAAAACTAATAGCACCTGACAATATGTAGTTGTTGATATAAAATGTTATTAAAATATTCACAACCACTAGAACTTCTGAGAATGATATCTGTGCCTGGGTCTCTCTGAATATCGAGTTATGTAGCTTATATCAAATGTAATCAAGCACTTGAGATTTTGGAATACTTCACCTAATTCGCACTTGGTTGGCGATCATCAAATGTTGCACCCAAAACGTATGTAGAAGTAGACCGATGTATGATGTGTTTGTGTATAGCAGAAACGATTGAACAATTGAAAGCTTATGGCAATATTCCATATTTCAGTGAAAATAGTACTGCGCATGCTTTCAAAATTACGATATATATCTTAATAAAAAATGTTAATGTATTATGTGTGTTTGTGTTTTTGCCGCACTTCGAGTGAGAATATCAGAGAATTTGTAATACTTTTCGATTCATTTAAACAGTCCATATAAGAATGATATGGTCAGTGTATTTTATTAGATTGCCCAACAGTCGGTTGTATTGTGGGATATCGAAGAATGTTAGTCGTCGATTCGATCAACATAAGAGAGGCTGGGGAGCTCATAGTACCAGATGTTCACCCGGCAAACGTCACTTGATGCAATTGGTATACTCATGTGAAGTTTCGAATAGCCAGAAAACTGCGATGTGGAGCGAGAGGATCATTAAAAAATTCTCAAAAGCTAAGAAAGAATTTATTGTAGCGAACAATATACCTATTTCTAATTTGATGGAAATTTAAACCGAAAGCATTTTTTTTTCATTGAATATTTTATTAATTTTTGTTTATTGGAATAATATGAATCATTTTTTTTTGGACTTCATTATATGTGATTCAAATCGATATATTCTTGATGAACTGACATATGTGACTCTAATTGTGGCATCTAACTATTGGATGTATTTAAGTTAAAATATTTAACTTAAGAATGCGTGATCTCCACTTTTCTATTTCCACTTCAAGTATTTCAATTTTTTCAAGTAAATCTTTATGCTCTTGTTCACGTTGTCGACGTTCCACTTCTAGTGCCAATTCCATTTCATTGCGACGTTGTCGCGATCTTCTGGATGCTTCGTTATTCTTAATTCTTGCTATAATTTTTTTTTGTTGGATTGGATCTGAAATATTTGGTATTGGAATTGAATCATGACATTTGGGACGACCACGTTTTCTTTTCACTTCAACAGATTTTAACGCTGATGTGATTTTCTCTGGATCGGCTTGTTGTTTATTCATAAATGGCATGTTGTCAGATTTATTTTATGAAAATAAACCAAGAAGAAATTGAAAATATTTGAAAGAAAAATTAAACTTCAATTGTATGAACTGTACTGATGCTGAATTGCAGGTAAACTGTACTCAATATTACTCGAAACAATCAATTTTATAAAAAAGTCAACAGTATTGTCGTTTCAACTCAAATGAATGAATTTCACAACAATGAGAAATGGAATAGGCAGAGTGATGCCAATTTCACAATGAAATTACCGCTAAAAACTAAGCCGAACATTCTAGAATGTCATACAGCGCCACTCTGCAACTCAAATACTAACTAACTGTCAAACATTCTTGAAGCCAAACAAAATCAATTAAATTTCACAATATCCATTACAACACCTCTGTTCGATATCGAACACGGACTTATACATTTAAATTAATACGTTAAAATGAACAATTACCATAACGAAATATTTTTCAAGAGAGCCAGTGAACAAGAAAGAAGTACATAAAGATCGTATGAACGATGATATTTCGTACACAACTACAAATTAAAACGAATCGATTTTCACGGCTGTGAAAATTAATTAACATAACGAAATATTTCCAATTACACCAGTGTGTTTATTCCATTTCAAGTAAATTCGTGTGACATTTTACAAACTCGTAATTATTTCCGCCCAAAACAATACATATATTAATTTGAATTACAATCAGAATCGCCAAAAAAACTATTTCATATAAATTGATTTTCATCATCTTATTTGAGTTGCTTTGATTTGTTTATTCTAGGACGGAACTATTAAATTATTATCAAAAATATTGCCAAACGGTATATCCTCTTCTTCATCTTCTTCATTATCATCATCATCAGTGGAGTCATTTGTGATAATATTAACATTACTATCTCTTTTGATATCATCTACATTGGACGGAATAATCCGAATCGTGCCATTTTCACATATTTCAATCTCTAGATCATCCAATGATGTGCTCTTTTTTGCACTTATATCGTTAAGGAACATTTGAGTATTCAATTCGGTATCATCGGTGATGTTGATTTTACTTTTTTGAGGCAAATGATCTACTTTCAAGCGATCGAAACGTTTAGCGAATGCATTTATATGGTCATTATAGTTAACAATATATGTTTCATCATCATCATCATTATTATTATTGTTATTACTAATATCTTTCACAAATTTTCCAACAATTCGCTTACCAATTTCGAACGAAATTTTTAAGGGTAATCTTAACTCGATTGATATATCTGATTTGTATATTTTTTGTCTAGATGCTACCAACATGAAATCCAAAAAATGATCTTCCATTTGATACGAGCTGACAACATCAACGATGATATCATTAATTTTATATTTTTGCATCAAGAAAACAAGTACATTTGTCATGAAGTGTACATTTCTTATAATATTCTCTGTTCTTATCAGCCATTCGCCAAATATTTTTTTATTTTTCATATTTTTAATTTTGCAATAAAAATCTTTTATGAGGCGTGGAATACATGCTGATGAAATCAATTCGTTATTCAGCTCTAGGTCTTGCAAAATTTCAAACATGTTTTGCTCTAATTGAATTTCCATTGTCGGGTTTCTTCTTTTTTATAACAAAGCTATTCAGCACACGCTTATGAGCAATGTTAGTCGTGTCACAACTGCCGTGTGTATCACAACCACTATGGTAACAAAGAAAAACGCATTTTACATAAATTAGTAAATTAAATTGAAAAAATTTAAGTTTTCGTTTAGCGAGAGTAATAAAGATTGTCAACTAGTTCAAATTATCATCGAAAGATATTTAAAAAGGTCACCAATTGAACACGATACAGACGCTCTTCAAAATCCTCCCATCATCGACATAATTTTGAGAAATTCCAGACAAACTCTCAACGATTTGAATTTTTTGAAGATAAATCGGGAAACAAGTGAACGAAAAAATAGTTTTCATCCATATCGAATGATTCAGAAGAGAAAAAATTAGGTACATTATTGATACTGAAAAGTAAGTAATTAATCAATTATCAATATAAATCATGCGTTTGAACCAATCGTACCAGTCGCTTTTTATTGAATAATTTGGCAAACACATTGATGAATATAAATTGTACGTCTGTATAGCAAATTAAATGCAAATAATAATGGAATGTTATTCTCATCAAATTGTCTGAATTGACATGAAAATTCCAGCTCGTTTGCAACGAGGCCTTCTTCGTGATCTTCAAGCATTCGCTTCAGTAGAAATTTGCATAGATATTCGGGTTGTTTCAACTCTATTTTACCGTCTATTTCATTATAAATAATATGCATACAAAGTTCAGGGCTACCATATTCACATTTTAATTCAGGTGGAGCTGATCGATTTGTAAAAGTACCGGGTGAACATATCAATCGTTCACGAATTTTATTCTCTCTGGAATGATAACGTGTACGACATTCTTCACTTTTTGCAAATATTTTCAACATTTTAAAGAAAGCATTTCGTTGTCCCAATCTGAAGTGATGTTCATCATCAATCAATTTAACTGGGCGTAAAAAAATCACATGTGTATTTTGAATAATCACATCATATAGTAATTGAGGATGTAAGTTGTACGGGCTGATTTGTGGTTTTACTTGTTCAATGTAAAATTCGTTTTGTGATTTAAAAAATTTTTTTAGACCATCACCTGTTTGACAAACATCCGTAATGACCTTGTTTTCATGGCTTTCGATTTTGGTGAAAAACAAAACATCCTTTCGATTAAAGTAATGATTATAAAAATATTCGGTACCAAATTCGATTATTTCAAAAATTGTTTGGCCGTTGCGTGTGTATGTTAAATCTAAAGTTTTATAAACGTGAAACTTTTGCCCCTCACTATTTTCGGCAAAGAAACATGCACTCCGGCCATAATTTGTTGTATGAAATATATTATTTATAGGGCATGGTTGAAGAATATATTCTTCACTCAATTCTTCATATGATTTTAGAAAGTTCATCTTATAATTCTACTCATTAAACGACCAATCTTGTAAGATGTTGACGATAAAGGTATTAGTTTTGATAATTTTCCTATCTATTTTGTTACTACCAATTTTTATTTACATGAAATCGTTTCGCGAATATAATTTTGATGAAAATTTTTTGCGAATGGATTTGAACTATGATTCTACCATGACCGCTTTTGATACATTGGTTTCACTTGGTCGTACAAAAAACGAAATGTTTTTGGATAACAACTTTAGTTGTGCGAATGGAATTTTCTTAGGATCTTTCGATGTGTATGAAAATTGTGCGAAAAAATGTCAAAATGATGATTATGTGTATAGGTTTATTCATCAACAAGATAATGTTATAATTAATTCGAAGAAACTTGTTGGTGCTTATTGCTTACCTACACAGGTGGCCGTATGCAATTTGAATACATCGTATATGGTAGTTGGTTCCGATGGATATAAATGTATATCGAATTTTCCATTGCTGTTGGGTGGAACGTTTGGTACTGAAATTGTTGGTTGCAAATCTAAGAAACTTAAAGATAATTTAACGAATTCCATTTATGATTACTTTGTACCTAACAATTTAATTATAAACGACTCCAATGAATTATTACAAGACGGAACATATCGGTTTGAATGTGTTTTGAATGGGAATGAAACATTCTTACCGCCATCAATTGGTTCCAGATTCGAAAGTGAATACAATATTTGTTCGATTCTAGATACAGAAGGTCGTATAGATTTTGATCAACAAAAATGTGTATGCGATAATCATATGTCAAATGATCCAAATAAGCCATGTACACGATGTGTCAGTGGGTGGGGTGTTTCAAACGATCAACATGGTGCCAATTATGCATATACTATAGGCCGTGATTGTGTTGATCCCATGAAAGCGTCATACATCGAAACAACTATTGTTAAGTTTCCTTGTGGTTCACATACTATTGCAACAAATCGCAAATGTGAACGTGCGCTTATAAACGCAACCAATACTTATACACCAATGGCATTGGAGAACATGTTTGGGTAATTGTATGGGTTTACCGTATATGCCCCATCATGTGTCGGAAATTTTTGTCGGCTAACGCTTATGATTCCCGACGAAACCCCATACAATTATTGAGTAAAATGTACGGCGGTTACTAAAAATTCTATGGGAATCTCTTGGGCTTTCTCCATTATCCCCACCAAATACCCAAGCAGTGTCCCGCATATATTCCCATTATCCATTTTACACATAATCCATTTTTAAATATAAGATGGATGAATTTACTTCTTCAGCGGTTGTTGTTGCTTTCACCGCTTTTGATACAAATGTCAACATCGTATGTGATACTGTGTTAAAGATTTCGTTCGAATTGATATTAAGAAGATCATCTAGTCGAGAATTCAATTATGAAAAAGTTGTGACAAAGCTCGTACGTGAAAACGTAAATAAAAACATTCGATTTTTCAGGGAAGAGCTTGAAATAATCTATGATACAATGTTACCATGTATTATTTTACCGGAACGTGGAATAAGTTGGCCCGGTGTGATTGGACCTTATGTTTGGATTTGGATTCATATTGTAACACAACACATTGATTTGAATGGTGGCATGGACGAAAAAAAAAGTTTTATCAATTTTTTAGAGATATTGATATTGTGTGGCGATTGTCGTACACATTATCATGAAAATAAATCCATGCTATTACGTTCACTAGATACATTCAGTTTAACTGACACGTTTTTGATTTTGCACACATGTATACAGGAAAAAATTCAATTTATTCCCGACAAAACGAAAATTCGACATGAATTCAAAACAAAATTTTTCGAAAGTTTCAAACTGTTATGATTCTGTTTTTATTGAATAATTCGATAACAATATAGTCGTACAATTCTTTTTTTTCACGTTTCAATATTTTCAAAAGCTGTACGAATTTCAGTTGTGGATCCAAGATTACATTGAATGAATTAACAGTGAAATCTATACACGCCAATAGTATTATAATATTTCGGTATTGGGATTGTGTGATTGAATCTTTTGGAATTTGTATACTGTGACCGACAAAGTGTTTGCTTGATTTGAATGAAATATTTATGAAATTTCTGTCAGTTTTTCGATAATTATAACTGAAACCCAGTTCGTGTATCATTTTTTTAAATTCGTCAGTCCCTGGTACACATTTTTCAAATTTATTTATTGATGTCGTAATATCCTCCAGAAAACATTCTGCACTTCTTTTGTATATATTTTTATCGAGACGTTTTTTACTAATTTGATGAATTTGATGCAATATCTTATTTTCAGATCCACCTTTTTTACTAGGAGGCTTTGTGAAAAGCGACATCTCGCACCTTTATATCAGTGTACGTGAATTGATTGTTGCCGGAATCTCCCTGCTTCTCTCCAAATTTTATTCTGATAACAGGTTTTTCGATTTTCGTTCGTGTCACCTCTTCGAGAACTGCCTGAACCGAGGACTCTAATATATAATTGATAACACAAAGATTGATTAAATGTAAGCGATTGCTTTCGGTAAATATTTTACTTATATTTTTTTGAATAGAATATACATTATTCAGTATGTATTCACTGTCTTGGTTTTGGAAAATTTCTACAAAATTTTGTATGCAATCTAATGATGATGTATAATTTGTTTGATACAAACTGTCATTTTGGTGACGACCATATCCACTGTATTGTGATTTCGATTCCAAACATTCTTTATTTATTTTCAACGATATCAGATTTATTGTTCTTTCGAAATTCTGATCATTTTCTTTGGTTCTTGAGTCTGAATTTGACAGACTTCCATACCGACAGGATTCAGCCTCTTTTAAAGTATCATCATTTCCAAATAAATAGTTCAAAGTCAATGTTTTATTGATCAATTGAGTTAAATAGTCCGGGGAATACGACACTATTAAAATACCCATCTGAAGAAAACAACAAATTGGCATGTTATTGTAAATGGGTACTTTTGTGAGATTGAAGCACAAATGTGTGATTTGTGGAAATCTGGCGTTGATATAAAGATGAAAAAATTTTTCGAATGACATAACAAATGTTTTTACTATTGATACAGGTGTAGTTAATGAAATGAACTTTTCGAAAATGTCATCAACACATGTGTGCATCTTTATGCCATTATTCAAGAAATTGAATAATGCAGCCAGTCTTGACAAATTATAATAATCATACAATTTTGGATCTTGTTTATCTAGTTCAAAGATAATTTCTTTCTTTTTTAGTGGAATATTTGTTTTGAACATGTTTTGTAAATGTACTTACTGAAAAGAGAAGCTCAGTTGTATAGTGTATGAATATAAATACATTTCTTTTTTAGTGGAATATTTGTTTTGAACATGTTTTGTAAATGTACTTACTGAAACGAGAAGCTCAGTTGTATAGTGTATGAATATAAATACATACGGTTCGAGCTTGATTGATAAAAATACGAACTGTGCAGCTTCTTAAATTCAAATCAACGTTATGGTCCATTTCAACGGAACAAATAGGATTTATTATAAGCATTATTCATCCAATGAGAACGAATCAATGGTATTATTTAAATTTTCCATTAATCGGCATGTTCTGATTTTTTTTCTATACATGACCAATTGATCAAGGACATTTATGGATATTACGAATCCAAAAGCAATGAAATAAAATACGTTCATCTCGATGCTTCCAACACTAACTGATTGCATAAAACCAATTATATATGAGAGAATGGTCAATGTGAGTCGCGATGTTAGAACATTATTTTGTTCAATTACAGTCTCGATGAGATTTTCGTCTTTCAACAATGTGCCGACAAATTCAATCAAATCAAATAAATTAGATTTTAAATACTGCAAAGATATTTCATTTATATTATGGAATAGAATCAGAATCGACCATTTGTTGTTGTAATCTGTGCACAATATATTCATTGTTAATGAAGTATAGTTTATGCCTGTTATGAACTTGGCTAATTTCTCTATTTTTGATGGATTTTTCACCGACGTTCGCTCAAACTGTTTCATAAAAGCATCATAAAAAATGACCAGAAAACCATAACCTCTCCCTAAAAACACCACAATTGGATGCGATATAATTCGGAATCCAACCAAAAGCATCAAGATCGATGATATCTGAATTGATAACAAAATCATTTTTTCTATCGATATGATTAAAGTCTTTGCATTCCCCTTATCTTATAATAAAAACTGACTCAAGTATATATCGGCTAATTATAAAAAATCAAATTATTCAAATGAAACCCAATATATAAAATACATGTGGCATTAATTTGGTTTTTTTTTGTGTGTGCAGTTATTTCTATTCAGAGACACGTTGACATTGAACAAACAAAATGGAAGAACCATCTGCAAAACGAATCAAACAAAAAGACGAACGGACATCAATTTGCTGTGAAGAGTGTAATATAGAATGCGTCACAAGTCATGAATTGAATATCCATTCAATTAAATTGCACAAAAGAACATTTGATGCATTGCCCGTAGAAATAGTTGAAAACATTTTGAAATTTATGTGCCCAAACGATTTAATCGGAATATCAGGAACATCCGAAAGATATTCAGCTCTAGTTGGGGATTTTTTTTCGAAAAGATTTTCCATGTTCGGAAAAGTTATAATAGGAACCGATTCCAGAGGACACATCGGATTTAAACATAAATCAATGAAGAAATATGAAAATCATTTTCGAGCACTGATTAAAAATGTCAAGGTTAATTTTTGTCGTCGTTCTGCCACTATTGACGTAGAGTCTACATTCCATTTCATTGCCACAAATTGTTCCAATGATATTCGATCTCTTGAATTATATTCGAGAGGTAAGCGTATAAATATATTGGAAGAACATTTTTTGTTGATCAAAGACAAAATTAAAAACTTAGAGCGTCTGGCACTTGAATTTGATATTGATTTATCGGTAGGAGGGTTAACTTTTCCGGAATTACGAATTCTATATGTCGGTTTGAGCAGTTTTCAATGTGAATCTTTGTTGCAATCAAAATTTCCGAAATTGTATACTTTTTGTGTTCTCGGTAATCTTTTTGAGCAAGATATGAAAAGATTTCTTCACCAGAATGAACACTTGAAAACTGTTGTGTGTATCAACACTCACCTAATCACTGATTTAGTTCATACTGAATCAGAAAAAGTTATACTTCCAAAATATAGTGACGAATCATTTTTGCTTAATTTGATAGAAAATTGTCCAAAACGAGGAGATATCTACCAAATTTATTTTATTTCACAAAAAACTGATACATATCATATCAAATCACCAATATCGCTAGAAGGGTGTAGGAGTCTTTATGTGTATAAAAGATTTTTACCAAATTGGTGTAGTCTCAACATACTGAAATTATCCATTGAATTTGAATTCGAAATATATGTAAATGATTTGGAACATATTATCAAACAATTTCCACATCTTGTTGAATTACGTATAGGAGTTGAAGGTCTATATTTTGTAAAGGAACCTCATCAAATTGTTTCGAAATTAATTCGTGAATTGCCAGAATTAAGACATTTATACTTCCATATTTCTGATTCCGCTGAATACAATTGGAACTTTCATACGGTCAACCCAATTTTGGAAAATTCGGCTAATGTAACAATTCATTTAAATAAATTGGACAAATCAATTGATCGTAGATCAATTGAGGTGTCACGAAATGGAATTCATGTAAGGTTTGAAGACGACTATCCACGCCCATTATCGCCAATTCGCTCAGATTCTTGTATATTGACCTATTTAGCTAGTTTAAATTCTCGATTACGACGTCCAAAAACTATTAACTACTTTGAATTATAAGAATGGATGCATCATTAACATTTGAAGAACTTTATGAACGATTCATAGTTCGAAAATATGGACCAAATTTTTTCAAATATACTCTCTATTTAAATATGAGTTTAATATTATTCATAACATCATTGATTATTGTTTATTACTCCGAAACGAAGATGAAATAAAATACATACCGAATAATTATATT
>GL502484.1:35463-46236 GCA_000149185.1 Mayetiola destructor
TACAGTTTTGTTTGATTGTGAATAGACGACGACCGATTTTTCGGTCCATGATATGAGATATACGATGGACGAACGTGGCAAGGTCTCAATATAGTGTGTCAAAATTTTGTATGGAAAAAATCGAATGAGTGGCAGTATTGGAATTTTATCAGTTGGATTGCCATGAATTGGAAATCCATATGTCAAAATATTTCCGGATATAACATGCTTAAATATCTGAAATTGAACGAATTCTTCGGGAACAATGTTTTCATATTGCGAAATTTGATGATGTATCGATTTAGCTAAAGATAAATTATTAAATTGAAGTTCCTTATTAGTGAACGAAAACATCATAATGTCACAAATGGTATGTATTTTTTCCGTTTCAAACCACACTACAATATCTTCCAATTTTTCCGGTATATGATTATAGATCCTATCAATGGGATAAGCATAGTTGATCTTTTGGCAATTTTTTTCGGCAAATTTTCCCCTCAAAATTTTTATCAAATTATCATTGTTGATTTCGTCATCTATTATTTGATTCAAAATATTTTCATATTCAGAATCAATGACACGTTGTTGTTGTGTCAGTGTGTAATTGAATTGTGCAATATCCTGCAAGAATGAATGTTTGTGATTAGGAACGGCGTACAGTGGTTGGATCTGTTTTCCATGCCCTGTTACAACAACTGTAACATTTATGTTCTCATTTATGGTAAAGCATTCACAAATACGCAAAAATAAAACGATTAAACTTGCCGGTATGAGGGAAAATTCGTCCAAAACATAGACAACGGTTTTTTTGTATTTGTAAAATTTTTGGCGATATGCTGGAAATATTTCATCATTAAGCTGCATAAACCTTATCCATTTCAGGTTTCTCTCTTTTCTGAATGAGATTGAGATGTCTTGAACAGACAGTTTATCCATAATGTCTTGGTGATCAATGTGCCGAATAGCATCTTGAAGACGTTTGCACAGCGAAAATTTGATTTTCAAATATTTCATTAAAAAAGAACAAAATGTTATTGTTTCGATTCCGTATTTTTTCTTCACGTCGTGACATAGAAAATTCGAAATGGTAACGTAGTATATTTCAATACGTTTAATGCTTTTCAGTTGGGACAGTGTGAACGTTTTTCCAGTTCCAGCCGCTCCTTCCAATAAAAATATATTAAATGGTTTGTATGTTTCACTGTTTCCACTCTTTTTCTTCTTTTCAGTAATCGGCGGAAATAATGATCTTATGATATTACGAAGAATTTCTAATTGTTCGGTAGTCATACGTTTTTGTGTGTGTGTGAATTTTGGATGCTCGCTTGTTTTAATCATAACCAATTCATTTAATATTGGTGATTTGTATACTTCACACTTCTTCTCTTCGATTGTTATAAAGGCTTTGTCAAAATTGATTTTAATAAAATTTTTGAAAGTGCTGGACCAGTTCTGGATCGGATCAATGCCTTTGTTGACGTGAAAATATGGAAACGTATGTCCCGGGAAAACACTGTCACAATTACTTGTTGTCGGTTGCATGTGATTTTCAATTAAATTTTGTAAACATTTTGGTAATTTCTCTAAATCAGAAGTCCATTCTGCTCGATTTGTTAAAATATCATTTTCTCTTGAATAGTACTCGCGAAACGCAACCGAATCGTTTGCTGGAGGCACTACTGATGAAAAGTCGAAATTTTCTGCCGATTCGAATGGGGATGCATCATCGTCGGGTCGTGAGGCTTTATTAACCGATTTCAGATCCTCAGTTGACGAACTTCGTTTCATCGTTGCGAACAAAGAAAAGTTGTTGTATTTGTTAAAATATTATCACGGAACATGTAAAATTGACACAGATATTTATTTATCTACCGTTGAGAAAATACTTGTGCGTTCATACGGGACTATGAATTCGTTCGAATTGAAATACCTTGGCTATATATATGTGGTATATATTAAGAATTTTTTCAAAAAAACCTAATTGCCAAACACAATAAACTATGTAAAAAGTTACATCGATATGTGGAAAATTTCATCAGTATATTCATCAAACATGTGATGATAACATGAAATAATTGATATTTATGGATTTGCCGTTGCGAATGAATTTTTTTATGTAAAGAGCTTGACGGCACCAATAAATTTACACTATACATTTTGTTTTTTCAATGTTGTTCATTTTTGTTTTTATTTACTTGACTCAAATATAAATGTGTACATTACATACACCATTGTATATATGTAGATTATATATTATTTATATCCCATGTACATTGTACGTGGGTTTATATACAAATGCAAGCCAAAGAATTATTTACATTGTTTAAAAAAATAATCATGAGGCGTTCGCGTATGTAATGCAATGCATGCCAAAGACTGATTCACATTTTTAAATTAAGAATTTTTATAAAATATTCGCATTTAATGCCAAGTACCAAATCAATTCTACTTTGATCTCTCCCGATACTTCTAAAGTTCCGAGAACAAAAAAGGGGAATCAGATCATTTAATTGCAGTTCACCTTGAAATTCTGATCATTTTTTATTTGTATGAAAAAATGAGACGAAAACGATACGAATAAAAATGTGACATATTCTTCACAGTAAACTACAAAAAGTAGACTCAATTCCCCTTTCATATTCCGGTAACTTTAAAGTTATCGGAAGACGTGAGACCTACACCGAATAAGTTGAAATTTTCACCAGCAATATTTTGAAAGATTCTCTTTCGATTGAGACCAGGCACATATATGTATTTTTGAAGTAGCCTCCTTCCATAGCCAAGTCGTCGTTAAGTGATCGAGATTCACCGCGGTGGTACACCGGTAATCACTCTCGGTTCTATTATTTCTCACAGCATCGCCGACTTTCTCATACCCAAGTACACAAGCAAACAACGGCGGCGGCGGGTTAGCGAGTAGCTCTATACATATTTAGATTACCTTCAAGGTTTGCAAAAAAAATCATTTTAATGAAAAAAAAAAAAAATAAACAGAGAAATTGAATAATTTTTTTGTTGTAATTTTTATTTGAATCAACATCATTCTACAATTTCATTCGCACATTTATGTTCCAATTCGATTAGTTTAAACATCAAAATGGGAATCATTTCTACTCGAAATATCATTTCGATGCCATAATACCCATGGCCATACATCACTTCCAGAGCCGCATTCAAACTATATTTCCCGTATTTGATTAGCCAAGCCAAATAGAGAAAAGCCGGCTGCGAATAGCCACCCTTTTCCGAATAAATTGTGACACCCTGGGTAAAATCATAATTATATCGATTAATCAATTCCAAAATACTATCCAAATTTTGTAAAATTCCATTCACATGCGTACAATCGCCACTGTACTGAACATATTTTAATTCACTTTGATAATAATCGAATCTAGGTTGTTTTTTTATATGATGTTTAATTTGGTCAAATAATTTCACATTATCCGAAATAAAAATCAAGCCCGTATATTTTCGATAGAAATAACCATCAAATATCTCGGATAGATTATGGCCCGAGCACAACAACATCAAATGGCTGACAATTGTAAAACCCGTTTTTCTAGCAAAACGCCGTGTGATGAACCTATATCGTGGTCTATCCTCCTCTATATCTGCATTCTTATTTGCAAAATATTCCCTCAAATGAATAAATTTTTTTTCAACTTCTTCAGCTTCTTGAAGATCCTCCTCTTCTGCCGATAATAACAGATCAACAGACAAGTGGCGATGATCACTGTTGCTGCTGCTGCCTGCAAAATGAGAATTAAAAATCTTTTCTTTACAAATTGAACAACACAATAACAGTAACAACAGCAACAACAGGAAATAAAACATACCGGCAGTAGCAGCAGCACTGATGTTTAAATCCATAGATGAATTTCCCGACGCGACCGCCGACGATGATGAGAGTAATGTATCGTGTCGCTGGTACTAGGCCGAAGCAGATTCTGCTACTGTTACTGCTACTGCTGATGATGTTTGTTCAAACAGCATCAGCAATCAATCAATCCAATAATGTATGCGCACAATGAAATCGCAAAATGTAAACCATTAATTGTTTTGGTTCCTGCTGTTGTTTCTCTCTTTCTTGTCATCGAGTCTATATTCTTCCTTTTTCGTTTCGTTTCATACGACCATTCATGGTTTCGTAAAAACGTTTCGCCTCACTATTCGTCTTGTGTTGATTTTACAGCATACATACATATAGCGATCCCCATTCCCACACACCCACTCCCCGAACACCAGACTTCGTTCATTCTTCTTCTTCTTCTTCTTCGTTTCGTTTTGTATGAAAACGACCGCTCAACTCAACGACTGATCACCGACTGAGCGAAAATTGTTGTTGTAGTTTGAATGTGTGCGTGATTTTGGTCACATCCGTGTGAATCTGATGTACATCTACACTGTACATGTTATCTGAAACGTACATACTTTGACAAATTCACTAATATACATGTACATCTTCATATAAATGTACATGGCGCTTCGCGCGCGACTTCATTGCTTGTCCAAAGTTAGATTAGACATGACAAGCATGTAGATCGTGGTGCCGACGCGCAATGAAGTCTAAAAAAAAATATAATATTCACTACCAAGCTAAAGTCGGGAGTAGTGCTTAGGGATTTTTACAAGCTTTCGAATGCTCCAAACTAGAAGTCACAAGACCCATTCCTTACCGAGTTAGAGCGCTTTATAGCTTAATAATATTGAAGGCCTATCCCAGGACCATACTATAGTCTAGGGCCAAAAAAAAAATCGGGTCTGGATATTTTCACAACCTTTCGAATGGTCCAAATGACAAGGCATAAGACCCATCCCACACCGAGTTAGAGCCTGTGCATATATATATATATATATATAATCAAATTGGCTAACATCCAATCACATTGAATCAATTTCGAAGGGATCCATTTGAATTGAGACTCAAAGCTTTTTTGGCTGTTTGCGTTTTAATCGTTTGGATTAAGAATAAAAACTTCTTATTTCGCAAAAAGAATACACTTCGATTTAGTGATAATCAGTCCTTGGACGCGCTGTTCATATTTGTGTAGATGTTTCTTTCTTTGCTCATTGGTGAAGGTTAGAAAAAAGAAACCACATATCAATCAGTTTCAATTCATTCTACGCCTAGTATGGCATATGTATCAGATATGGTTGATAGTTCTCGGTTGGCAATTTCGAGAAAGAATAAAGAATGGTTTGTGATAGATGCAAAATATTTCTCAAATAGTTCTCCCGCATTGGAAATACTCAGTGAAGATTCGTCGCCATATTTCAACAACTTATCGAAATCGGGTAAATCCATATCCTTGAATTCGGTTAACATTTTGGATGCTTCGATTTTGCGACAACTTATCTCATATTCGGATTGCTTTTTGTTTCGTGACAATTTCATTTTTGTTAAATGTTTCTTGGTTACAGCATAAAATGGATTTGCATCTGGCGATTTATATTTAACAATATGAATCAAATCTGATTTTTTCTGTGTTGTATCATCTTCGACTATGTAAGCTTTACTATACACATACATGATAATTTTCATTAGTTCCAAGTTTCCACGTATCGTCTCTAATTTAATCAAATTGGCTAACATCCAATCACATTGAATCAATTTCGAAGGGATCCATTTGAATTGAGACTCAAAGCTTTTTGGCTGTTTGCGTTTTAATCGTTTGGATTAAGAATAAAAACTTCTTATTTCGCAAAAAGAATACACTTCGATTTAGTGATAATCAGTCCTTGGACGCGCTGTTCATATTTGTGTAGATGTTTCTTTCTTTGCTCATTGGTGAAGGTTAGAAAAAAGAAACCACATATCAATCAGTTTTAATTCATTCTACGCCTAGTATGGCATATGTATCAGATATGGTTGATAGTTCTCGGTTGGCAATTTCGAGAAAGAATAAAGAATGGTTTGTGATAGATGCAAAATATTTCTCAAATAGTTCTCCCGCATTGGAAATACTCAGTGAAGATTCGTCGCCATATTTCAACAACTTATCGAAATCGGGTAAATCCATATCCTTGAATTCGGTTAACATTTTGGATGCTTCGATTTTGCGACAACTTATCTCATATTCGGATTGCTTTTTGTTTCGTGACAATTTCATTTTTGTTAAATGTTTCTTGGTTACAGCATAAAATGGATTTGCATCTGGCGATTTATATTTAACAATATGAATCAAATCTGATTTTTTCTGTGTTGTATCATCTTCGACTATGTAAGCTTTACTATACACATACATGATAATTTTCATTAGTTCCAAGTTTCCACGTATCGTCTCTAATTTTTCTCTATATTTCTCGAAAATTCTATAGCTTTCATCGTACGGTAAAAATGTCAAATCATTTGTAAGGTTCCTTATCCATTGGTGTTGTGTGCCCAATTCAATAAGTAAAGTCCACAATTGAAGGAATTTCTGTTGAGAAACTTCAATACCGTGCCCACGCACTTTATTCAAAAATAGTTCCAAAAACTTTGAGAAAATGTGTGTCATTTGTCTGATATCGTCTCCGTCGTCACATCCATCATTTGCTCTTTTCGAATTAGTGAAAACGCTGCCAATCAGCCAATTCAATTTGTCCATATTCCCAATCGAAAATGTCAATTGATACAAAGCGTTCTTATTGATAAATATTGAATCGTTGTTGAAAATACCGTCAGGTGGTGTATATGTAACCAAAGATGACCATGAATGAATATTATCAGGTGATATGATTTCTATGAGTCGGTCCATTCCAATATCTAAAAAATTATCGATATGCAGCAATGACACATATATTTCAATGCTATCGGTTGTTAGTGTCCAGATTTGAATTGAATTTTCAACATCATATTGTTCACTATGGAATGTTAACATCCTTATACAGAGAAAAACAAATTTTGCATAGAAGCGAAACAAATAATGAATTTTATTTCGAAATTTATCTCTTTTTATTTAATCATTTTTTCTTTCATAATATTAACGAATTGACTGGATTTTGAACACCTCTGTAGTCGGGTATATTCAGCAACATTGCAACATTAAGAACATTGATGTTCCAGTCCTTATCAAGTACCGAATTATTTGTAATTTTTTCGCATAATCGAATAGAAGTTGCCGATACAAGTGGGCCATCCTTTACTCCATCGAACTGTGAATATTTGATACCATCCAGTTTTTTCCTTCTCTTTACATTTTTATTCGGCGACTCTGATGTAACAGTTCGGTAATGAAATTGTTCCAAATCTCGATAGACATTTCTTCGCGTTTCAATTAAAATTTGGGCATACGTTTCAGCATCACTTTCCGTATTTAAGGTTATATTTAAATTTTTGGTGGCATTGATATATTTGTAATTGATTAAAATGTGTGTTGCCACTTCGATAATATCTTTTGCAGCTATTTCGTTTTCTTGGAGCGCGTCACAAACCCACCTGAAATGTGTATGATAAAAAAGTACACAGCATTTACGTTGATACCAAATTGCCTTCTCAATCGAACAGTTGTTCACCATTTCGAAACACTTTTTCCCAGCGTAGTAGGGAACCAGTTCATTTAGGACATATGGCGCGAAAAATGTGTTTATTGTGCATAGCGTGTAGTAGAATTTGAATTTATCAAATTCAATGCAACGTTTTATGGTAAAGACACATTTTGTTTGTTGTGAAATTTTTTCAAGAAATTCATAACAAAAAACACCATAAATCTCAAAAGTTTTCATTTCGTTTTTGAGGGTCTCTTCACGGAACTTCATCATGTTCAATAGTCGGCTATTTCCACTCTGCCATATACCAATTTTTGGTTGTTCACAACAAACGAATTCAATATCATCACATTCAATCGGTTTTATGATTCGGAATTGAATCAGCGACTTGTCGACTTTAAGTTCGCGAAAGTTTTCATACAGGTCATTTCGCACGGCTGCTTGCAACTGAATCGAGGCCATTTCAGTAGATACAATTTTGAAACAATAAAAAATGTCACGTGACAACAGATCACAAAACTTCAAATAGTTTATACTCATTTCGATGAAGACACATCCATTGTTCTTTATGATATAAGTGGATCCGCTTTTTAATTCGACGGCACCTAATTTATCCACATCGATAATATGATATGTTTTATTTGGAGCAATGTTGCTGAGCGTATTATGATTATCTTTTTGTACGCTCTTTATTTTCAATGCATTCTGTTGAGTCGGCTCATTCTTATGTAAATTGAATACATTTGACGATGTTGAATATGTTATTTCGTTATTCAATATTGTTTTAATGATCAACGAAATCTGGTGGTCGCTAAAATTGTGGATTTTTTCGCGTATTTCATCTAGGAGTCTCATATCATGATTGCACCCATGCAAACCAAAATTTTCAATCAATTTTTCTGTTTCGTTGTTTGGTATCAGTAGGCTTTTGCGCAAGGAGTTCAAAAAAATCGAAATAAAGCGATCGTCCATTTTTTTTTGTAATAAAATTGGTCGTAACTCATTTTCGAAAATTGCGTCAATTTCCCAATCCAACTTATTTGTTCGACAATAAGATTGACCAACAAACATTCTGATTTGATTTTCAACACCAGCTACGAATGAATGTTTGAAAATAATTGTACGGGAAAAAATTACATAGTCGAATTTTTTTGTTTCATATAAATGAGATTGAAGATATTCCACGATTTCTTCGTGATAACTCTTACACGAATCAACTGATGTATGGAAGCAATATTCTCGACAATGTTCACTTTTTTTCAATGAAAAATCAACTTCAATCAAAAAGATCGATCTTCCCGAAATCGAATACAATGTGCACTTCATTTAGTTGACCCTTTGTTTTTTTTTCTTTTAATTATTTTCAACAATAAAATCGACTTATTTAAGGTAAACTCAAATTACGAGAAAAAAATGTATCAATGTGTTGTCGTCTTTGATGAATCTGTATTATTGTCACCAACCTTGGAAATCAACAAAGACTTGAGAGATCTATTGGAATCGAACAACGTATATGCAATATTATGGACTTCACACATGCAAAGCAGTATTAACGTAAAATCTTTATTAGAATACGATTTCGAAATTAATGGTCACATCAATGGCATGAAAAATATGAAATATATTCGTTTATTGAATAAAACCAATACTAGCCTACTGTCAAAACCATTCATTTTGATTGATAGACACAGTAAAAGTATTGACTATGGTGGGTTTGATTATACAATTAATTTAGACAAATACAAAGTCAAAGATATTATTGATGTATATTATGATTTAAGAAAAATTGTCGACGAAATATATTTCTGCTGCAATCATTGGTTCGATAAAAAAAACCGCAAATTTTCGACGAAAACCCGGTTCATGGTTGACACGTAGAAAGTGCATACATCTATAAAAAAAAACCCACACAAAAAAAAACATTACAAATTGAAGACTCCTCCCATCATCAATCATTATGTATAAAATAATTGACATAGTCCATTTCCCACCAGTATTCAATTAACTACAGAGTCTATTGATAACAATGAGTCATTGAGAGATCTATTGGAATCGAACAACGTATATGCAATATTATGGACTTCACACATGCAAAGCAGTATTAACGTAAAATCTTTATTAGAATACGATTTCGAAATTAATGGTCACATCAATGGCATGAAAAATATGAAATATATTCGTTTATTGAATAAAACCAATACTAGCCTACTGTCAAAACCATTCATTTTGATTGATAGACACAGTAAAAGTATTGACTATGGTGGGTTTGATTATACAATTAATTTAGACAAATACAAAGTCAAAGATATTATTGATGTATATTATGATTTAAGAAAAATTGTCGACGAAATATATTTCTCCTGCAATCATTGGTTCGATAAAAAAAACCGCAAATTTTCGACGAAAACCCGGTTCATGGTTGACACGTAGAAAGTGCATACATCTATAAAAAAAAAACCCACAACAAAAAAAAACATTACAAATTGAAGACTCCTCCCATCATCAATCATTATGTATAAAATAATTGACATAGTCCATTTCCCACCAGTATTCAATTAACTACAGAGTCTATTGATAACAATGAGTCATTCAAGCATAACTGATGACGAATCATCGAATTCGATTCTCGATTCATCGGAAACCGATTATGATGAAGAATCGAGAATGTTTTTGAATAGAGAAAATACCAAAGCAACGAAAAGGAAACGCGTATCTAGTCCAATCGATCTATCAACAAAAAAAAGGAATCCGAAAGTGTATAAGAAGATTTCAAATAATCCTGGTAAAAGTAAAACAACGAAGAAAAGAGTGCAATGTACATCAAGAAAAATCGCAAAAAGAAGTACCTAAGCACGCATCGGAAGCGCTTCATATTGAAGATCAAATTTCGGACAATGAGGCAACTACTAAAAATATTGAGGAGGAGAAAAATGAAATCGAATCCGATGATTATCCCGTATTGCATCCTCCAAACACACGTAGAGTTTGTAAAGAAAAGGGGAAGACAGTGAAGAGAAATAAAATTGAATTACCGAATGAGAAATGTGAAAATAGCGAGCTTCGTGGTTCGTTTGTATATACAGAATATAGAGTCGTATCTGAAAAACGGATTCGTATGAGAAGAAATATAAAGTTGACGACAATCGTATCAGGTCTATCGAAATATGATCTACCATGCCTTGTACGTGTAATCAATGATGATTACACAACTTTTTTCGGATTAAAAATAGAATCTGATGAAGTTTACGTACAAATACATTTCCATCAAGATTGTTACATCGAACGAGACGATGTATTGGCAATTTGTGTGAAGTAAATTATTCC